>CAUYQV010174383.1:0-28623 GCA_963574575.1 Galagoides demidoff | reverse complement strand
CACAACTTATCTTAGAACACACAAAGCTGGGAAATGCAAAAAACAGATTGTCCCTTTGGGCTTCCAGAAAGGAACACAGCCCTGAGGAGACCTTGATTTTAGCACAGTGAGACTTGGGTCAGACTTCTTTTTTTTTTTTTTTGAGACACAGCCTCAAGCTATCCCCCTGGGTAGAGTGCCATGGTATCACAGCTCATAGCAAACTCGAACTCCTGGGCTCAAGCGAGTCTCCTGCCTCCACCTCCCAAGTAGCAGGGACCACAGGTGCCCGCCACAACGCCCAGCCATTTTTTGGTTGCAGCCCTCATTGTTGTTTGGTGGGCCCGGGCTGGGGATTTGAACCCGCCACCTTAGGTGTACGTGGCTGGGTCCTTAGCTGATTGAGCCACAGGCCCGAGCCGGGTCAGACTTCTAATCTACAGAACTGTAGGATAATAAATGTGTGTTGTCTGAAGGCACAAATTTGTAGTAATTTGTTATAGGAGCGACAGGAAACCATAACAATGACTTACATCTGTTGATTTCCAAGCATTAATCTTGAATGGAAGTGTTTCCTGGGACAACACAGTTCCTGTAGGCAACAGACCATCTTGGCAGTGCTCTTGTTTCAATCCCGCCTTGGAAGAGTTTTCTGCCAACAACATAAAGCTAAGATTTTATCATGGCAAAAACCAATAATGTTTTAGTATTAGTTCACCATTTTTAAGTTATTAATCGCTTCTGAAGATTCCTTTTGCCTACTAAATAGCCATCATCTGCCAGTGGTAAACTGTGAGTATTGACCACTTTAATATATCTCTTTATAATAATTGACAAGTTCAGATTGGTTTTTAAAAATACAATTTTTCTAGCCCTTTTCCACATCAACAACTCTGTTATAACTAATAAACATATTTTGAAAAATAAGGTATAATACAATATAGAAAATAATTTCAAAATGGAAAAACTATTCAAATGAAATTTTAGCAAAGTGGGAATGATAATTATAATTATTCAAATTAATATTTAAAAGAACTTTACTATTCAGTGTGAATTTCATGTGTTCTAAGACTATTCCCAAATGTACAGGTTACTTGATAAGAAAAAGAACTTTTAGCACAACTTTAAAATTTAATTTAAACATAAAAGCAAAAGTGAGATCCTGTCTCTACTGAAAATAGAGAAAAAAAATTAGTGGGGTATATTGATGAGTGCCTGTAGTTCCAGCTACTCTAAGGCAAGGGGATTACTTTAGCCCAAAGAGTTTGAGGTTGTTGTGAGCTATGATACCATGGCACTATACCCAGGGCAACAGAGTAAGACTCTGTCTCTAAATAAATAAGTAAATGAATGAATAAATAAGATAAAAATTTAAAAATAAATTAAAAAATATATTTATAGCATATGACACAATAAAATCATTTTCTCAAAAACTTGCTGTATTGACAGATATACTGTAATTAATATCTTAATTTTCTGCACATTTTCTCAGTAATTAGGTTAAATTAAAGTATAACAGATATAATTAATAATCATTTAATAAATTTGAGTAGTTTTTTGGGTATGATTCCCAGAAATTGAGAAAGTAAATTAGTCCTAATGACTGCTTGAATCTTTTTCTAGTAGGGTGTTTCCAATTCTTTGCTTTCAACAACATTGAGGAAAGACCTAATCAAGTTAACTGTCAACAAAAGATCAAAAGTATATTTATAATAAATTACCATCATATAATCTTTTGCATATTACTTGAAAGTAATTCATTCATAAAATTGATTGACAATGCTATAATAAAACACCTGCTAGTCTCACCTACAATTTAAGCGAATAACTTTTCTTAGTATTTACATCTATCTATAAAAATGTAAAACAGAAACAGAATTTATACTGAACTCTGTTTGCATATTGTAATAAATAACATTCTTATGTGAGTAAACAGGTAGTCCCAGGTATCTCATAAACATATTTCCCGTAAAATTGTATCCTTTATGTTTGCTAAATATCCATAAAAGTATATAATGCATTTATGTGGTTTTGCTCGATTGTACACTAACAATAATTGTATTGATAAGACAATCTAGGATATTAAGATCTCTGATCACAGAAAATTTAGAAAAATAACTACAATTAATATACACATTTGACATAGAGAAAATTTCCAAGCATAAAAATACTTCATATTAGGATAAAGCTCTGTGAGGGACGTGGAATGAAAATGTGACTTCAAGGAGAAGAAGTAATAATTCAAAATTCCCAGCGGTTAAAGAAGACTTCATGTGTTTTTTCAAATGAATGACTACAGCTATCAGTCATTTATCAGAGTATTTAGATTCCTTTAGATATATTTAGAAGACTAATATGACAATTTTGTTTTTTCTTTGTCTTAATGTTAATATTTGCAATATGACAAAATTATATCCTTTTCAATTATTTATACTTATAAAAATCTCCTAAGTCAACTTAAAAATATATGAAGAGGTACATAATTTTTCAATATCATTTTAGGAGTTGTACAAGAAAAATATCTTAAAAAGCAATGATACAAGACATGGTCCTTACCTTCAAAGAGTTTATACCCTAAGTAGCTAAGTCTAACATGCATACTTACAGGAAAGGATTAGAGAACAACTATATGTTAAACTTTATGGAATTAACTAATTTTAGGAGTATACACTCTTAAAACGATGTGCAACAGAGCACTTAGAAAGATCCTCAAACAGGAAGTAAAATTTGAACAAGGCTTTGAAGGATAAATGTAGTGGGAGAAATTATTCCAAGCAGAAGGAACTACATGGGCAAAAGGGGCAAGTATGGTAGATGCCAAAGATACTGAAGAAATAACAAGAATTTTCCATCTATAGTTGTAGCTTTTTATTTTGTTGTAACTTCACATGAAGATGATAATGAAAATCGATTTATTTTGGACTTGGAGATTTTATAATTAACACTGTGACACAGTGATAACTTGGGGCTTAGATCACCTATCTACTTTCACTGGGTTTAATCAGGAACTATATTATCACTCCAGCATTCAGCAACAAAATTATCTTTGAAATGATACAGACTCAGGTTTTAGACATCACAGAAGTAGATTAATAAAAACTTCAGAAAGTCAGTTTTGAAGTAAACTGTGAGGGAAACAGCAAGAATTATGAAAAAAATATCTTGCATATTTGGAATTTTTTTGCCTAGATGGCTAAAATGTTATAAGCCTATTAAATTATCTTAAAGGGCAAGAAGGAAAGCTGTGGAATTTCAGTAAGTTTTTCTTTTAGTATCAAACAGCACAACACTGCAAGTGAGATGTGCTTAATTAGATTAGGTGATAACACAATATTTACTTTGGATTTTCACAAGCAAGTGGAAGTAGGCAACACACATTTAGTTCTCAATGGAAATGAAGTCCCTTTGGTATCCCAAGCTACTTATCAATCAAGATTGTGAAGTCACAAGCCAAGAAAGACTAGTATGTGAATGAGAAACTTCAGGGGAAAAAGTGAAGATGCTGCAGGAAATGAAGCTACTGAATCATCCAAAGATGAATGCTTAGATACCAAGGCTGTAAGTACTTTGCCCAAACTATCTAGAGAGAAATTGTGGACCTCATTGAGCGTGTACCACTCAGATAATACCACAAAGCAGAACTGGTGAACCCTGTGCTGATGTTTCTTAGATGAGATATCAAAATGACATTCAAACGGCCAGACATTAACAATGCAACATACATTTTGGAACTGAAATGCTCCATAGACTGAACAAATTTCCAAACTCTTCTGTTTATTAATTAGCATCTAATAAAAACTGCTGCAATGGATTGACATGTCCTTTCAGGTGTAATTTACTTAAAATTAATTTTTAATAGAAAAATGTATTCTATCATAGAAAATATTCAGTGAGCTAATATAGAACTGGTCCAATATAAAACTAAAGTCTCATGGTCTTTAAGTTTATATCTGACTTTCACAGAATCATGAGTTTGAAACTTTGACTCCCAATTTTTCTGCCTTGGCATATAATTATACTTAAACATCTTCAAGTAATTGATATTTGTCCTGTCTTTTTTAAAACTCTCATGTTGTAATAATTTCAAATTTTAGAAAGTTTGCAGTAGCTCAAAGAACATCCATATATCCTTAGTCCAGAGTCACCTATTGTTATCATTTTTCCCCATTTGCTTTATTCTCTAATCTCAATTTATTCTATTCTGCCAGTCTCATCTACAATTTACATTGACCTACACTTACCATTATTGCTCTGTATTTTAAATCTAGAGGAAAAGTCATTATTGCAGGTTGGTTTCCACAGGAAACAGACTCTCAGATTCTGATGTGTAAGTGGGAAAGGTTCATTAGAAAGTGCTCCCAGAAACAGTATCTGCAAGGAGTGAAAAAAGCAGGATGGAGCCAAAGGAGAAACTAAATTGCAAGGCGGTTGCAACAGTATGCAGCAGATCCTTGTAGAAGCTTCTACCTGATTCTAAAACAAATACGTCCATATTTAAATGTATGGAAATTTGTATTTTTCATTGACTTCAAATTCAATAGTATTGTGGTCAGAAAAAATGGCCTATGTGGTATAAATATTTTTGAAATGAAAATACTTTATAACAAAATCAATTATAAAATCCATATTTTAAAAAATGTTTTATGTACTTTACCTATCAGTAGCTGAAAGAGATGTTTTGAAATTATCTATGATGGTAAATGTTTAAATTTCTTCCTGTAGCTTACCAGTTTTTGCTTTATAGGCTTTGAAGTTGTTTTATTTGGTATGTTTACATTTAGAAATGCTTATCTCCTAGGGAATTGAACATTTCATCATTATTCTTAACAATGCTCTTGCCTTTAAATTTCACTGTGTCTTACATCAATATAGCTACACCAGCTTTCTTTTAGTTACTATGTCCTGGTTTACATTTTTCCAACTATTTGCTGTCCCTGTATGTGAATTTATACTTGTAGCATATATCTAGATTTCTTCCCCCCAATTTGAGAATCTCTGCCTTTTAACAGATGAATTTAATCTGTTGCTATTTATTATGATTATGAATATACTTGTACTTACAATTTTACTTTTCAATTTCCATTTGTCTTTTTATTTATTTTTATTAAATTTTTTCTCATTCTACTTTCTCACCACTTGTTTATAATTTATTAACTCTATTTCTCTTCTTTTAGAGCAGTGGTTCTCAACCTTCTTAACGCCACAACCCTTTAATACAGTTCCTCATGTCGTGGTGACCCCCAACCATAAAGTTATTTTAATTGCTACTTCATAACTAATTTTGCTAGTATTATGAATCATAATGTAATATGGAGGATGGTCTTAGGCAACCCCTGTGAAAGGGTCGTTCGATCCCCAGAGGGGTTGCAATCCATAGGTTGAGAACCGCTGTTTTAGAGCCTATTCTTGAAAGTTTATTGCACACATTTACCTTTAAAAGTTTAGAGTCATCTACTAACCTTCTCTCAAAAAATACAAAGACTTTTCAAGCACAACTCTAGGGACCCACTCACCCCCAATTTACATACCATGGCTACCCACTATTTTAGCTGTCTTTTTTTAACTTAAAAATTACATATCATTTTATACAGAAAATATTTAATCTTTATATGTTTACCATTTATTCAACATTCTCACATTTTCTACCATCTTTTTCAAGTAATTTTCCTCTTTTTGAAGTATATCTATCCTTTAATCCAGGTCTCGTGGTGCTAAACTCTGAGTTTTCTACTCATCTATAGGTAACTATTTCACCCTCATCCTTAAATGAGATTTTTGCTGGGGACAGTTATAGGCTTTTTCTCTCAGTATTTTGAAGATATTGTATCACTGACATCTGACTTCTCTTACAGCTGATGAGGAGTGTGCTGTCATGGTAACTGTCATTCCTTTGTAGCAGTATTCTCCATGTGGCTTAACGTTATTTTCATTTTTTCCATTTTCTTTGGATATATCTTCTAGTTTACTAAATTAAGTTTTTCAGTTCAGAGGTATTCTCATTTCTATTAGTCCCCTTTTTTCAAATTCAACCATTTAGTCCTAATAATCTCTTGATAAGTGGTGATATACAAAATTATATTCCTTTATTTATTTAAATATTTAAATACATACCTATAACACATCTTGAATCTCACCTTAACAATATCCACAATCTTTAGGGAACTAAATATGTCCTTTGGTGCTTACTTTCTCCCAGTTTAGTGATATCAGATTGCGAGTTCACTGCTTGATGTAAACTGGTGAAAATCCTAAGAACCTCATTTGTGGTTCTTAAGGTTCATTAAGGTTTTCTTCTTGCAGAGAAAACAACGTGGGACCACTTCAGCCCCCAAGGATCTGGGTTGAGCATAGTAATCCAAGGCTTTCTTTCCCAATGTTCCAGACAGGCCCCATTTCATTTTCTGAAAACCTCCCTGAAGCAACCTAACCTCTACAGTCACCTACAGCATCCCACAGATAGTGTTCCAAGGGCTCTGACTCCAGCTCACATGTTCTGTTCTTATTTTGTTTTATTATTTGTTTTAAATGTTTTGAAGAAGAGAGCCGTGGAGACTTTCTATACCTCTTGTGAGGTCAGTGTTGTCCCAAGCAGCGTGTCATTTCCAGGTTATTCTGCAATAGATGGAGCTCATACTCTCATTGACAGAAGTCACAGACCTTTACTTAAAAACAGCAAATGGAGGCCAAAGTGGGAAAATCACTTGAGGCCACGAGTTTAAGATCAGTCTGGGCAGTATAGCAAGACCCCATATCTAAAAAAAAAAATCATCCAGGTATGGTGGTACATGCCTGCACTCCTAGCTACTTGGGAGGCTAAGCCCTGATCATTTGAGGTTGCAGTGACTACACCACTGCACTCTAGCCTGGGCAGTAGAGCAAGACCCTGTCTCAAAATAAAACAAACATATAGTATATTTTTATAAAAATAATCTCTCTCTAGTTATTTCTCCATATTTCCCTAGTATGGATATAGGAAGATGCCTAGAGTTACATTAATCTAATATTAATGATGGCTATTTCTGAGTCATGAGATTGGAACTGATTCTCTATAACAAAGCTGTATTGTTTTTACAAAATTATAGTGATTTTCCAAAACAAAACCAAAAAAAAAAATAAGCAGAATGGAAGCAAATACAGTCATGTGTAGCTTAACAATACGGATACATTTTGAGAAATGCAATTAAGTGATTTTGTTGTACAAACATCACAGAGCGTACTTAAGAAAACCCAGCTGACTACACTGGGCTGTATGGTACAGCCTATTACTCTAGTCTATAAACCTGCACAGCACATAGTACAGTACTATATACTGTAGGCAATCCTAACATCATGGTAAGTATTTATGCATTTAAATACATTAAAACATAAAAATACAGTGCTATAATCTTAAGAAACCACTGTCATATACCATGATCCATTAGTGACCAAAATGTCATTACATGACTATATTTGAAGATGTTAAGAGTGATTGGTTTTGGGTGGTAGGGATATAAGTTATGGTTATTTTCTTTTTTTGTACATTTTAAGGTTTACAAATTAAACTGCTTGACATTTACCAATGCAAATGTTTTAGTGATGACCACAATCTGTAACACAAGCCCTGCATCTCATCTGTACATGATAAAGACAACCAAGTATGATTCCATATCAACTCCGTTAGTATGAAAGTTCACTGAAAGAAGTAATGACGTCAACGTTGATATTTTGATTATAAAACCATGACAACTACTCTGCAGTGTAATAAGTCCTTGATGACATGGATAGGTTTTTGGAAACCTCCTCTTCAAGTGAAACAACTTATAACAAAACCAATTTCACCACAGGCTAATTGATATAAGCAAGAGAGACGTTCCTACAGCATATTTCTAGTCATAAAAACATCCCCAAATTTCTAAATAAAGACCAAAACACTTCTAATGTTAAATATTATTATTTAATATGAGCTATATACAACATTTAAGAAAGTGTGATAAAAATAAGCAATATGATTATTTACCTGGGTCATGGGTGGCTGGAGCTGCCCCTAGCTGCTCAGGGTGATGGGAACCAACCTTTCCATCACATGGAGCACTCACAGAAGTCCCTTAAACTGCGACCACATAGACCCGCCAACTTACCTAACATGTACATCTCTGGGATGTGGGAGGAGGGAAGACTTGCAAACTCCACACAGACTACCTTGACTGGCAGTTGTTTTTGTGATCTACATTCTAACAATGTTAAATGAAATGACATTATTCAAGGACCTGACATCTAATTTTAGGTTCAACAGCAATCATACAGTTTGCAGGGAAATAGTTCCATAACACAGAATGCTATTACACTTAACATAGACCAAAATAACCCTTCCTTAATACAGCTAAAGTTCCAATAGAAAGAATGATGCTACTGAAGAGCTCTTTATGGAAGATTAGATGACCAACATGGGTAATCTGATTTTGCTGATCTGCTTGTAAGCAGTGTCTACAGAGCTAGTTTTTGTAATAATTATTGCCACTAAGGAAAGAGCCTAACTCCAGTATTTACAGCTGAGTTGCAATTGTGCTTTTTGTAAGAGTTTTGTGTTGCCATCAAACAACAATTGTCCACCTATGCCTTCAAATCAAAATCACCTAACAAAAACCACTCAAAGCTATCTACCAAAAATAAAACCTGGGAAAAACATCCGGGAATAGAAAAGAAAAAAAAGAAGAAGAAGTGGTGATGTGTATATAACACCTTCTTTAAAGTACCTCTTTTCCCTTGCTAATTTACCACAAAGAAGCAAGGCACAGCTGTTTCCACTCTAGAGCCTAAAGCCTGGGAATCGGATTTTTAGCAACACATTCAATTTTACATTTCACTGTAACTAAATAACCACAGACATCTTTAAACTCCTTCTAATGGAAATTTACCTGTATGATTCCATCACCTGCCACCATTTTCTCTAACTCAAATGTTAGCATAATTTTCAATTTCTCTCTTTCTTCTCCAATATATCATCCATTTAGCCATTGCTTCTCTATGGTCTACCTTTAAACATTACCATTCCCCTCTTTTTATAACTCCAGGGCAAGTCCTGGATACCTGGATTCAAACAACTGTCTCTTACAAAGCTTCCTTCAATTTGTATCACCTTCATTTCTATACAAAGCAATAAGAATTATCTTTCACCAACAGCTGCTTTCAGTAATAAGAAAGCTAAGTTCTGTGACTAAGCTAAAGATCCCTTCTGTTCTTCAAGGCCTACAATGATTCCTAGTTACTAGCTGTATCAAATTGAAATTCCAATTATTGTTTATTAGGTCCTTTATGAATTTTTCTCAGTACTCTGAATTATCGATCTGTATTTTTCCACATATTCAAATTTATATTTTTTGTTCCATTTAATCAGAATTATATTACCATGCTTAATATATTCCTTATTTGTATTCTCTTCCATGCTGATAGAGACTATTTGCTGTCCCCTATATTGATTCTCCCATCTTCCTTAGCAGTACAATCTCTTCACGTTCATCTGGGCACACAGCTATCCAGTATATAGACTATATTTCCCAGTCTCCCTTGCAGCTAGGAGTGTCCATGTGACTTAAGTGCTAAGTAGAAATGCGTAAGCAAAACATTATGAGCAACTTTTAATAAGTGCCCTTAAAGGGAAGAAGCCTTTGTATTTTTCAACCTCTCATACTGGCTAGAATGCAGATGTGATGGCTGGAGCTTGAGCAGCTATGAATCTAAAATGGAGGTTTTGTGTCTTGAAGCAAAAGACACAAATAGCCCTGAACTCAACATGATAAAGAGCCATGTCAGTCCCAGAATGCCTACAATGGATTATTTTAGGAGAGAAATAAATGCATGTTATGTTTAAGCTGCTGGCATGTTTGTGACCTCTACTACTATCATTTGTGTGGGTATACCTAATTATACTGTTCTACCCTACTCCAAGTTTTCATTTGCTACTTCTGTCTCATTAAGAGTACCCCCCACCCTTTTTTCCTATCTTTTCCCACTCTACCTCCCAGACTGTCAGTTCTCTTTTTCCTTTTAAAATACAGCTTCACAGGGCAGCGCCTGTGGCTCAGTGAGTAGGGCCCTGGCCCCATATACTGAGAGTGGTGGGTTCAAACCCAGTCCCAGCCAAACTGCAAAAAGAAATAGCTGGGTGTTGTGATGGGTGCCGGTAGTCCCAGCTACTCAGGAGGCTGAGGCAAGAGAATCGCCTAAGCCCAAGATCTGGAGGTTGCTATGAGCTGTGACATCACAGCACTCTACTGAGGGCGGTGAACTGAGACTCTGTCTCTACAAAATAAAAAAATAAAAAAATAAAAATTAATAAAAAAATAAAATATAGCTTCAGATTCAAATCCACACGTGGAAATTCTGTTGCCAAATTTACTTAACTCAATTACTCTATATAAATAGATCAATATGTCTATATAAATAAATGAAATAAAAATAATGTAACAGATTCTTAAACAAATTTTATATCCAAATATTCTCTATTTACATTAAATAGTGCTCTTACTAAATAGATTTGCTTCAATGATGCTATCATTGACCAAAACTCTTTTGCAACATTCTTTTGTAAAAACAGACTTGAAAACGCACAGTGCATTACAAGATCTACCCTCTGTGAGAGCAGAAATGTACTTGACTTGCTTACCATGCTTACAACAGTGCCTGGCATATAGTAAGCAGATATGCAACATGTGTTTATAGCATTAAAAAAATAAATTGTAGTGAAAGTTCATTTGAAGGTGGAATGATTTTTGTAAAAACAGTCAAAAGCCATTCAGAGTGCAGTGTAGTGAATAAGGATATCTCATAAAACTGGAAAATATCATTATAGAAAAAAACACAATCAGCGATGATAAAACAATAAACTAGAATTTCTCGTATGAATCATAAAATTAGAGTTGTTACATTAGCATCAATTTGGGGACTTCCTTCTTGCGTTTACAACAAACTAGGCCAAGTTTGCTCCAGTTTCAGAACAACTTTCCCCTGCTACTCCCTCTGCCTGTTATAGAGGAGAAACTGTGGGTTTGGCTCCACAGAACCACAATTAAGTGAGTCGCATGAGTTTTTTGGCTTCCCAGTGTGCATATATAAAAGTTATGTTTACACTGTACTGCAGTCTATTAAGTGTGCAATAGCATTGTCTGAAAAAATGCACATACCTTAATTAAAAAATACTTTATTGCTAAAAAATGCTAATGATCGTCTGGGCCTTCAGTGAGTCACAGTCTTTTTGCTGGGGGAGTATCTTACCTCAATGCTGATAGCTTCTGACTGATCAAGGTGGGAGTTGCTGCAAGTTAGGGTATCTGTGTCAGTATTTTAAAATAAGACAACAATGAATTTTGCTGACTCTTCCTTTTACAAAAGATTTCTCTGTAGCAGGCAATGCTGTTTGATACAGCATTTTACCCATGGTAGACCTTTTTTTCCAAAATTGGAGTCAATCCTCTGAAGCCATGCAGCTGTTTCATCAACTAAATGTGAGTAATATTCTAAATCTTTTTATGGCATTTCAATAATAGTTACAGAATCTTCAACAGGAGCATGTTCACTCTCAAGAAACTAGATAGGCATGGTGGCAGGTTTCTACAGTCCCAGCTACTCAGGAGGCTGAGGAGGAAAGATGATCACTTGAGCCTAGGAGTTCAAAGCTGAAGTGAGCTATGATTCCACCACTGCAATCCAGCCTGGGCAACAGAGGGAGGGATGGAAGGTAGGGAAGGAGGATGGGGGAGGGTGACCACTTTCTTTGCTCATCCATAAGAAGCAATCCTTATCTATTCAAATTTTATCTTGAGATTGCAGCAACTCCATCATATCTTTAGGCTCCACTTCTCTTACTATTTCCACCACATCTAAGTTACTTCCCCTACTGGAGTCTTGAACAGCTCTTAAAGTCATTCATGAGGGTTAGAATTAACTTCTTCCAGATTCCTATTAATGTTGATACTTTGTCCTCACAATTGTTCTTAAGGGCATCTAGAGTGGGAGTCCTTTCCAGAAGCTTTTCACTTTACTTTGCCAAGCTCCATCAGAAGAATCACTATTTCTCAAATGGTAAGACTTGAAAGTCAAAATTACTCCTTGATCCATGGGCTGCAGAATGGATTAATGTTTTTGCTTCTTCAAATTGTACATTCCTCATACATAATTTATCAACAGAGTTTGTACAAGAGAAGGGGAAAATGACATTCTTTTAAGTTTTAGCAAACTTTGTAGAAAAGATATCATTTTCTTGCTGATTTCTATTATAACATTATAAATAAATTCTTCTTTAAAACAGTTCAGTAATACAGATTTAAAGTTTTAGGCAAAGTATTGTCCTAGAAGAATTTTTAAAGCACTTTTAGGATTTTGAGGCACATTTCAGAAAATTTCAATTTCTTGTTTTGTAGGATCAAATAGCACCCACGCACACACACCCAGACACTTAAGTCTCAGAAAAAAATACTCCTTCACATTCTAGTTATGAATAAAATCTTACAATTAAATTATCTTTGTTCTCTGTAGTATGAAATCTAATATAGTAATAATAGAACTAATATATTACTAATAATTTAGTAATAATATGTGTTAATTGTTCTTAAATGATGTCTATTGCATTTTAGGCCAACATTCAGTATACGCACTTTTATTACGCAGCCTTGCAACCTTAAGAAGCTTATGCTTCTTCTCTGAAGCAGGAACTTCTGGTGTAGGGGCAGAAGCACATGCTGTTGGTGAGTTACCTGTACCAGGTAATTTTTTAGGAAATGTCATAGAGTAGGAGGTTCGCCGTCTAGTCCGACATGCCACTTCCCTCTCTTTATATAGCAACTGTTCATCCATCAGCAATGTTATGACTTGCTTCGATTTCTCGCGAATGTAATGACCTAAAAAAATACATTGAATATATTTAGAAAGGGAAATACTAACCAAGGCTATAATCAGTTTTTATTCTACAGAAAATGATGAAAAAATGAAAATGTGAGCAGTGAAAGAAACCTGCTGCAAACAAGAAATTGCCTAAACTTTAAGTCGTAAATAAATAATTAATACATGATGAAATCACATGCTGGCATACGCTTTTCTCTTTAAATACATTATGGGATTTTTCTTTTAAAAGCAATACATGCTCTGCAATAATCAAACAACACAGGCGCACAAAGAAGAGGAATGAAGTAGATCTAGATATACTGATGTAGATGTATGACCATGACATGTGGCTGAAGATTTAAAGTAATACACACAGTATGAATCTAAGCTGTAAAGCACAGGAGAAAATAAAACACTATATGTGCTTGGAAGGAAGAGTGGTAAATAGAGATAGACACAGATTGCTATGGTTTGCATGGAGCCCTTCCAAAATTCAGTTGTTGCCACTGTTATCTCTTAAGAGGTGGGGCCTTTAAGAGGTGATTAGGCCCTTAGGGCTTCTCCTTTGTGAATGGGACAAAGGCCTTTATAAAAAAGAGTGTTTATAGGCGGCACTTGTGGCTCAATAAGTAGGGCGCTGGCCCCATATAAGGGGGTGGCAGGTTCAAGCCTGGCCCGTTTGTCTCTTTCTTGCCTTCTGCCTCCATCGTGTGAGGGCACAACATTCCCCGCCTCCAGAGGATGCATCATCAAGGTATCATCTTGGAAGCTGAGAGCAATCCTCACCAAACAACGAAACCTGCTGGTGCCTTTGACCTTGGACTACCTAGCCTCCAGAAGTGTGAGAAAATAAATTTCTGTTCTTTAAAAATTACCCAGTCTGTGGTATCAGATGGACTAAGGCAGATATTTCAGCAGGCACAATGTTAATATCTATTGCATTAAAGGGGTTCAATTGGGGCAAGACAAGAAAAGGGAGCACAATTGGTTTCTCTGACATACATCCTAACAAAACAACTTATTGTCATTGATAGAGTAACAGAGCACAGTTGGAGAACAGAATACTAGTGATGGCTCTGTCCTTAACCATCTGTATGACATAGTCAGGTGGTCTGTCTGGGCCTGAGTCTCCTATTTGAAAAGCAGTTCTTCAGTTCAGTATAATTCACAGATACAAAAGTACACTGTACCTATAATTCACTCAAATATATAGTATTAGTATTATTCTCAACCTTCTCCCACAAGAAATGATAAAGGCAATCATCTACCTCTTTGCATCTTGGGACCAACCAACATGAACATTTCGGGTCTTCCCAAGCTTCTAGAAGTAAAATGAAAAGTCCCTAAAGATCCACTAGTATCAGCTCAGTACCTGTAGCACAGTGGTTACGGCACCAACCACATGCACCAAGGATGGCAGGTTAGGACCCAACCCAGGGCAGCTAAACAACAATGACAACTACAACAAAATAACCACCAGGTGTTGTGGTGGGCACCTGTAGTCCCAGCTACTTGGGAAGCTGAGGCAAATAAATCACTTGAGCCCGAGAGTTTGAGGTTGCTGTGAGCTGTGACACCACCGCACTCTACCAAGGGCAACATTAGTAAGACTGTATCTCCAAAAAAAAAAAAAAAAAAAGAAAGAAAGAAAAAGAAAACAAACAAACAAAAAGATCCACTAGTATGCTTATTTGGGGCTAGCAATATTTGCTAACTGCCAGTCACTTCATTAAGGATAGGTATTGACAGTGTCAGAAACCTTCACTCAAGTTACCATCTTTTCCAGGATTATTCTATCTAATCTCACTTCTTAGTTATTTCCTCCTTCCAAGATTGTTTTGTAACTGCTTCAAATCTTCTAACCACCATTAATTTCCTATGATTAGTTTGTAGTCCATAACCAAGAAATCCCACAACATTTTGGGTTACTACTCAATGTCATATGATAAACAGAAGTCTGCTGTGAAATTTTAGCCTTTGGGGACACTATGTCAGATACTATCTTTCCCTTGGTAAATTCGGAGGAATGAAAAACATTTTTTCCCCATTCTTAACTTCAGAAATTCATCTCCTTCTATTTCCCCCTCATTCTATCTACCCTAAAGCCAATTTTGCAATCCCAGAATCCTACCACATTCTTCACCCGCTAGAGCCATGTGCTGCCTGCTGCTTCTGCCAGGAACTCTTTGCATGGCTAGATCCCCTATTCATTCTACTCAAATGTAATCTCCTTAGAGAGGCCTGCCTTCTGCCCACCTTCTCTAAAAGAAGCCCCACCTCATTCCTCTCTCTTCCCTAATGCTGCTTTATTTTTTACCTTGGCATTTATCACTACATATTATATATTCATTGTTTGTTTATTGTTTGTTTCCTCACCAAGAATATTAACTCCATGAGGGCAGAAAAGCCTAGAATAGTACACATAGCACATAGTAGATACTAAATATTTACTGAGTGAATTAATCCGTTAAAACACAAAAGTCTCTAATTTCTACCAACATAGAACAAATGGCACCAGATTGATGAAAGATACTGAGAGTCGATTTAGAACTTAGCTGCCTAAAAAGTTGCTTTTCCTGGAATAATTTCTTGCCACACTCCTACAGTTAAGTTAGAATTAGAAATTATGGGATAGATGTGGAATACTGTCCTTGGAGTCTGTGTGCAATAGTGCAATTTTGAGGGCAGCTGCAATAGTTCTAAGAGACAAGTCATAGGGAAGAAATCCCACAGAAGTGAGCTTCTGCCCTCCTACCCTGGCTACTTCTCTCCCACTCCAGAAATGCTGGGTACTATAATCTGGCTGTTCTACAGCATCAAAGCTGAGAGTGAGAAAATCCAAGAACTCAATAAACCTGCTTCAAGCAGTTAAATAATAATAGTAATAATAAGAAGGCATCTACTTCTAAACAATATGTTTCTGAAAAGAAAGGAAACAGGGCATTGTATTGAAATAGGATAGTACTGGAAACAGAATAAATTTAAGCAGCAAAAGAAAGAAATGGAAGCAGGAAGGTAGAACACGTGGATTCTCTGAAACAAGAAACTATGCCAAAAGATGAGTGTCCGAGGAAATCACATAAAACACATCAAGATGAAGGGTTGTTAGTTGAGGTAAAGGTTAAAATGAAGATACAGCAGTATACTATTTTAATCAGGAATCTTTTGGTTACAAGTGACAGAAATTCTATTTTAACTAGGTAACAAAAGTCATGGGAAAGCCAAGGGTTGCAACCAGGCCTCAGGTACATATGAAGCAAAGACTGGAAAACCAGAACCCTCTCTTTCTCTCTTATCTCTGCTCATCTCTAACTAATGCCTTCATTTTCTTCCCCCATCCCTAGATTGGCTTATTTTATCTAGATATGAAGATGGCCACAGCTCCAGATTCACACTTCACACTGACATCTGAGAAGTCTCCTCCTTCCTTCCTTTGTACTTGAAGTATCAGGAGAATGACTGAGTGCCCGCCTTGAAACAATCACATGCCAATCACTCTGGCTGCAGGGTGCAACACTACAACTGGCCACCTCTATTAAACACAGCAGAGCAGGAGTGAGATCAACATGATAGAAAAATGAACAAGCAGACAGCCAACCTCAAGAGTTCTCCCCCATCACAAAGTAAAGGACAAGGAGATCAAATTACTAGAGCAACTGCATGAGAGATCATCCAAGGACATTCACTTCTGCAGTCAATCATTTCTTTGAGCGCTTCTATTTCAGAAAATGGTCTAAGCAATGAGAGCACAAGTAGCATTTACATTTTAGTTGACTGAAACATTCAATAATCATAAACAAGACAATTTCAGATAAAAAACAAATGCTTTAAAGGAAATAAAGGGCGATATGCTAAACATTAATTTGGGTGCAGTCGTGGAAAGTCTTACTAAGGAGATGACATAGCTTAGTCTTGAACAAGAAAAAGCCAGCCACACAGGACAGAGTGCCAGGCAGTGGAATCATTTCAATTTCTCTTCTTTGGAGAGGCCTTCCCCTGACAGTTAGCCCCTCCCTCCCAGCACGCCCTACACAGGCTCCGACTTGGTCAGGTCCTGCTTTCAGACATTCCATAGCACCTTACACTTGTCTCAGAGAGTACTTCCACAGTTTGTAATTGCCCATTTACATCAGACTAATAACATCTGTGAAGGCCAGAACAATACTTGTTTAAGAAGCACTTAAGACAAGTTTGTGAAATGAATGAATATGTTGAGGAAAAATTTCCCAAACGCTGGAGGGGAGGCTATATAAGCTTACAAGTAAACATTATGTAAAGAGATCTGAAAATATTGTAAATTCAAAGATGCAGGGCATTTAGATTTACCACTGGGAAAAACACATATCATAAAATCATTTTTAAAAACTATGTAATAGGCTTCAAATACTTATAAAATACCTTAATACTCTTGTCTCTATTCCTAACCCATCTCCCTCCCGAGATCTACTCTTCTTCCCATATTCCTTTTTTAGTGACTTTTAACTCTATTCTAAGTTAGAAATATGAACATACATTTCTCCCAGTTTGGTTATTCATATCTATTGATTATACCTAGTAAACAACTTCTAAATCCATTCTCTCCTCTCCATCTCCCCTGGTTCAGACCTCGATCACTGGTGGCCAGTGTCATCCTAAATTACTTATCTTTAGTCTCCCTTCCAAGCTACCTTCCACAATGCCTCCAGAGAATGGGGCAGCGATGAGAAGAGAGGGAAGAAATATCTAAAATATCTGATTAAGTTGTCTTCAAGTTAAAAAATTTTTAGTGAAGTTGGCACAGTAAGTTCATACTTCAAAGTATCTCTCTGTTCTGCTCCAAATAGACAATAATAAAAGACATTGTCCTTCTCAAAAATAAGATGAAAAATTCCACAAAGCAGAAATATAGAAGAAATAAAAAAAGCAGTGAACAGGGCTGAAGCCTCAGGTTGCAGGGTTCTTGATCTGGCAGGCAGAATTCAGCTTCTCAGGTATTAGCAAACCACAGCTGGTCTCACTGGTTGATATTAGGGGTCTGTGTTTGTGAGAGAAGGCCTTGGGAAGAAAATAAAATGAAAAAAAAAAAGCTGCTTCCTAGGCTATCACTTATTCACAGCTGTGGGTCTAAAAACAGGAAGGCACACATTCAGGCTTAAGACTTAGAACTAAACTAAGCCACCTACTTGCTCAGTCCCCAAGTCTATGACATTCCAGTGTTGTCCTAAGGCATAAGCCCTGAGGCACCTTTATAAGGCCTGTACTAAAGGCTCCAGGGAGCTGGGTGAAGAGAACTGACAAAGCCAACAGAAAGGAAAAAGTGAACATGAGTGGTTGTGGGAAGAACCTCCCACTCAAGGAGCCTAAAAACTAAAATTCTAAAATACCTTTTTTTAAAACTCCAATGTTAAGAAAGACAGCCAATATAATCAGCAACTGAAACAAATTCATTCCAAATGAAAACAATGTTTCTATAGGATCTTAAATAATCAGCATCCTATAGGATTTAAAAATCTAATAAGGATTTTTAAATAAATGACTGAGAGATTAATACATTACTTATATCCACAACAAGGAATATGAAATCATAAAACAAAACAAAGACAGGCAAAAATGAAACAAGAACAGATGGATATGAAAAGAACCAATTAAAAATCCTAGATTTGAAAACTATAGACAGTGAGATTTTAAAAACCCTCCACATCCAAGATATACTCCGGGCTTGAACAGTTGAAGACAGAATTAGTAACTGGAGACCAGTACAAGGAATTCTTCTAAAATACAGCACAGAAAGGTAATAAAATTAAAAGTCAGAAAGGACATATTATAGGCCCCAATATTCATAGAGAAGAAATTTTAAAAGAAGAGAACTAAGGTAATCACAAAAAAGCAACACTCAGAGACAAGAGTAGAGAATTTTACAGAAAAGACATGAATCCTCACATCAAAGATGATTTCCAAAGACGGGGCAAGATAAATAAAGATAAATCTATATTAGAACATCACAGAAAAATAGAAAAACATTGAGGGTGGAGAAGAAATCTTAAAGGCTACCAGTTCCTTCTTTATAACAGCACACTTGCTATTCCATCAGCACATCAGTCATTCAGCCAGCAAATATTTATTCCACACTGCCACCAGGGCAAGTGAAGACAGACAGAAATTAAGTAACCTCAGTTCTCCAAACCCAGCGAAGGAGGCTGACTTGTGAGTCAAGAATTACAGCAGTGTACTGGAGCCACAAGGACACATGGGCAAAGTACCAGGGACAAGCTAAGGAGTGACTGCTTAACTCTACAGGACGACAGAAAAGAACTTCCTAGTCAGTACTTGCACTGAGCTTTCCTTGAATGTCAATATATGTTCCAGGAAATAAAAATAATAAAAGTAAAAATCTGTCAAGGACTAATAATATTAGCTAATATTGACAGATGACTAACTACACGCCTAACTCTCAGGCATACCTCTAATCCTCACAACAATCCTCAGGGTTATTTATTAAGTCCATTTTATGAAAGAGAAAAGTAAGGTTTAGGGTGGTAAAATCACTTTCCCAAAGTCACAGAGCTAATGAGCTAGAAAGCAGAGATTAGCTCTACAAAAATAACAAAATACATTTACATATCTTTGACTGAACTTGGTATATAATTGTAAGCTGTTGTATGTGATGAGAACTGTCAGGCAGAATAATTTTGTTGACATAGCACTGAAAAGGCTAACTAAACTGGTTGCCCTCCCTTTTTTGTTTACTGTATTCGGTCACCCACATGAGTACAATAAATAAAGAGCACTGTGGGAAGACTAGCCAGTTGGGCAAAGTCATATTCAACTTTGAGTAAATTTATGCTTTGCTTCTTGGTACCATGATGACCAATGACTATATTTCTTAACACAAGTCTACCTAAAATTATTCAACTACTTTAAATAACATTTTTTTATTTTACTCACACTAATATAATTTTTAACTACAAGGCTTATTATGATATAAAGCCTATAACAAGGTTATATTATGACATAAAGCCTATAACATAGGTTTTTAAAATCTCAATGTTATGTAAATGAAAGTATTTGTTCATCAAAAACATCTGTTACAGTTGGGTATAGTGGTTCACGCCTGTAGCCCCAGCACTTTGGGAAGCTGAGGCGGGAGGACACAGCACACAGAAAGACCTCAACTCTACAAAAAATAAATACATTAGCCAAGTATGGTATCTGGTGCCTGTAGTCCCAGCTACTGAGGAGGCTAAAAGCAGTAGGATCGTGTAAGTCCAGGAGTTTGTGGTGGCAGTGAGCTATGATCATGCCACTATACTTCAGCCTGCGTAATAGAGCAAAAAAATTCATTGCAGGAAAATACATTTGTTCACTTAAGCTATAAATGAACACAGAAACCTTGTGTTAATTAACTCACCAACAATATCCATGCTGTATTACTTTATTAGTCCACCACCATGTACCAGGTAGTTTCTCTGATTAGGCAATTTTGACTAGTGTTGATAGCAGTAGAGAAAAAAAATTAAGTCTACTTTGAAGTTTGATTTTTTTCCATACATTGCCTAGCCACTATACTATACTGAGTAGGAACAGTCTGCCTCATACTACCCCAAATACAGTCCCTCTATAATTTTGGTTATTTGGCTTTATAGCTCTGACATAGCTAATCAACATCTAATTTTGCAAGGATACAGATGTGTACATAAATGTCCATAAACATTGTAGACATAAAGAGAGAACGTTAGACTACCTAAGAATGTCAAGATTTAGGACTATCACCTGGGAACCCTGAATCATCTGTGATAACCTGGTACTCATGCTCCCACAGTAGAGCATAAACTGTAATGGGCTCTAACCAAAGACAAAAGAAACTGACCCAAACAAGCCACTGTTTCTTCCTATTTGGTGAAGACCATCAAATTGGCCAGACTTAAGGGAAGGATATTTTTCAGGCATGAGAACCATAATAAAGAGAATATGGTGTATATTTCTTATTCCATTTCTGACTTAAATAATTTTGAAACAGATACAAAAAAGGATAAACTTGACTTCTAGTCTAAAAAAATGTACTCCATCCTAATAAGTAAAAAAACTGCATCAACAACTCTTCTTAGATCCACCAGAGAGGTGCAGTCACAGGGCAAGTCACTGAGCCCCAAACTGCACAGACTGACAGGCAAATGCAGTACAGAATCACATCTGCTGGAACAAAAACCCACAAGCACAAACCTCCAGGGGAACAAGTGCTGAGTCAGAGACTCAGACTATAACTGACAAATGCTGCAGGCTCAGTGGCTATGTCTAAGAGAGAAAAACTCCAGGGAATCAGTCATCAGTGGCCCCCACACTTTTGTGAGTTTACCTCAAGGAACTTGACCAAATTCTCAAAGTGAATGTTACAGAAAAATACCCTTGTGCTTCTGATGGGGGTATGGTAAAAGGAAACATTTTTAAATATTCCAAAGCATTCTGTTCTTAAGTTTTGCCATCAGGAGAAACTGGTTAACCAGAGTCTAACCACTTGGGCCCAGGAGTTTGAGGTTGCTGTCAGCTAAGCTGACACCATGGCACTCTAGCCTAGGAAACAGTAAGACTCTGTCTCAAAAAAAAAAAAAAAAAAAAACAGAATGCAGTGAAACTACTCACAGAATATACAACAACAAGAGTATACTTTAGACTTTGGGTGATAAATGATATGCCATCATATGTTCATCAATTGTTAACAAATACACCACTCTGGTGAGGATGTTGATAATGGGGGAGGTTACGCATGTATACAGGGAAGGTGTATGGGGGAACTTTGCATTCTCAGTTTAGTTGTGAATCTAAACCTGCTCTAAAAATTAAAGTCTATTTTTTACAATCTTAAAAAATTTCAAAATGGCTCTTCCTTGGTGTTACCTGCAGAGGTAGCAACCATCTTGAATTGGAGAAGATTCAAGGGCTAGCTCTTGATGCCCAACACTGGTTATGGGAGCAACAAGAAATCAAAGCATATGCTGTCCAGTGGTTTCTGGAAGTTTCTCATCTACAACATCAAGGAGCTGGAAGTGGTACTGATGCGCAACAAATCTTATTGTGCAGAGATTGCTCACAATGTTTCCTCCAAGAACTGCAAAGCCACTGTGGAAAGAGCAGCCCAGTTGGCCATCAGAGTCACCAATCCCAGTGCCAGGCTGCGCAGTGAAGAAAACGAATAGACAGCTCACGTGCACATTCTATTTGTGTTTAAACAAAACCATAAAAACTGCCATCTGGCATTCTCCTTAAACAAATTTCTTTTAAATGATAAACTCAGTTCCTATTCCAGTTTAGTGAACAAAGCTAGTTCAGTTTTCAGGCCCTTCGATCCTACTGTATATGTAACTGGTTACTGTTAAATATTTGGTCTAGTCTGGAAACATGACACATGTTAACAGGATGGAGTAAAAGAGGTTATCCCTCTTGGGGGACATTCCTCAGGCAGGGGATAATATCATTCATTCATTCAACAATATATAATACCTGTTAAATATTTGGATTATGAAGCCAAAAAAGCTTAAACTACAATCTTGACCCTGCCATCAGCTAGATGTGTGAATGAGTTATTCAATCTCTTTGCACCTTGCTTTCCTTGTTGGTAAAATTTTG
This sequence comes from Galagoides demidoff, assembly GCA_963574575.1. Classification (NCBI taxonomy): domain Eukaryota; kingdom Metazoa; phylum Chordata; class Mammalia; order Primates; family Galagidae; genus Galagoides; species Galagoides demidoff. The sequence goes on along the minus strand of CAUYQV010174383.1, from coordinate 6,189 downwards.
AGGGCCAACATCATCTATCTCAAAGGGCTGTTGTGAAGATTAAGTGAATTCATATATATGCCAAGTGTTTAGAACAGAGCTTGTCACACAGTTCAGTGCTATAAACTGTTTGCTAATGAAGGGGTCCAAAGAGTTAGCAAATGTAAAATAAATCTATTTTAAAACACTACATTAGTTACATTTTCAAATAATACATGCTCAGTGTTTTTCCACAGTCAACTACTTCAGGTGGGAATACCTCTAAATGTAAAACCATGTGTGCAATTGTTGAATATTTTTTTAAAGCTACTCTAAATACAATATGGAATGTCCCCAAAGTCTGGAAACATAGGAAAAATCAAGTATTTATTTTTCATATTAACAACTGCACTTATTGCTTAAATTTAGAGATACATCACTTGAAAAACTGTCTAGAGATTGGAGAGTAAAGAAAATTGTGCTGATGTTATTTCAAATAGTAACTCACCATTTGAAAATAAGTTTCTCTTTTGTTTCCCAACTTTTCTTATTTGTTTTCCCTCCTTTTTTCCCCTTTAATAATTATTAATCACTGAACATTCGCCATGTGATAGGCGCTATTGGAGATACTGGAGATAGAAGGGAGTGAAGGATAAAAACTTACCTATTGGGTACACTGTACACTATCCTGGTGACAAGCACACTAAAAGCTGACTTCAGTTTTATGCAATTCATTCACATAACAAAAACACTTTTATTCCCTTAATATTGTGAAGTAAAAATTTAAAAATACAGTACTAAAGTATTCAGGCCAAAAAATTTTCAACTTTCGTACATCAAAAGACATCAAGAAAGTAAAAAGAATCTATAGGATAGGAGAAGATATTTGCAAATCACTTCTCTGATAAGGGTCTTGCATCTAAAATATACAAAGAACTTTTAAAATTCAACAATTAAAAACCTCCAGTTAATAATGGGCTAAGGATTTGAATAGACATGTCTCCAAAGACATACAAATTGCTTGCAAGGACATGAAAAGATGCTCAATATCATTAATCTTTAGGGAATATAACTCAAAATCACAATGAGATAGCACTTCACATCCAGTAGACTAGCTATAATCAAAAAAGGGACAATAACCAGCATTGGCAAGGACACAGAGAAATTAGAATCCTCCTACATTACTGGTGGGAATGTAAAATGGTGCAACCACTATGGAAAGGTTCAGCAGTTCCTCAAAAAGTTAAATGCTGATTAGCTCATGATCTAGCAATTCCATGCCTAAGTATATACCCAAATGAATTGAGCCAGGATTTGAACTGATACTTGCACCCCAACGTTCTCTGCAGCATTATTCACAGTAGTACCATACACACTATTCCACTTACATGAAATAACAAGAATAAGCAAATTTAAAGAAATAGGAAGTAAATCAAGGGTAAGAAAGAGGAGTTACTGCTTAGCGGTTACTGAGTTTCTGTTTTGGGGTGATGAAAACAGTTTAGAAATAGATGATGGTGGTGGTTGTGCAACATGGCAAATGTAAATTAATGCCACTGAGCTGAACACTCAGAAAGGCAAATTTTCTTATGTAAATTTTATTACAATTTTTAAAAATTATAATGTGGGGCCAGGCTCAATGGCTCATGCCTATAACCCTAGCAGTTTGGGAGACTGAGGCAAGAGGATTGCTTGAGGTCAGCAGTTCAAGACCAGTCTGAGCAACATAGGGAGACACCCAGAAATTTCTACAGAAAATGAAAAAGTAACTGGGCATGATGGCACCTCCAAGCTACTTTGGAGGCTAAGGCAGAGGGAGTTTGAGGTTGCACTGAGCTATGATTGTGCTACTGCACTCTATCCTGGGCCACAGAGCAAGACCCTGTCTCAAAAAAAACAAATTATAAAGTTATATACCTAAAACCATATAAATACACACTTTAAATAGGTGAATTTTATGGTATGTGAATTGTATCTCAATAGTTATTTTAAAAGGGAAGGGAAGAAATGAGTTCCCAAGGTATGAAAAAACCTGGAGAAATCACAAAGGCATAGTTCTAAGTGAAAGAAACCAGTCAGAATAAGCTACATACTTCATGATTCCAACTCCATGACACTCGGAAAAGGCAAATCTATGGCAACAGTAAAAAGAACAGAAGTCCAGGGAGGGGGGAGGGGTAAAAGCATGAATAAGTGGAGCACAGGGAATTTTTAGAGCAGTGAATGATTCTGTATGATACCAAATGGCAGAACCATGACAAGCAAGCATTTTTCAAAACCCACAGAACTGTACAACACAAAGAATGAATCCTAATGTAAAATAGTAACTTTAGTTAATAATAGTTTATCAATATTTGTTTGCCGATTGTAACAAATGTACCACACTAATGAAAGATGTTATTAATAGCAGAAATTGTCGATGGGTGGGAATGGTTATGTGGGAACTCTGTACTTTCTGCATAATTTTTCTGTAAACCTAAAACTGCCCTAAAAAAGGTCTATTTTTAAAATGCATACTTAACACAGAGACTGCACTGAATTTTATCCTCTTCACATGATTCATAAGACTATTCATTTTAAACACAAATTATAATTTTACAGTAGATGGAGAGGAAGTGCTAATTCTTTTACCACTGTAGAATATCAGGCACTACTGAATCATCTCAATATTCCTACTTCACCTCCTCTTCCTCCCCCAAAGGAATTATTTCATGACCTAAATTTTTGTATTCATATAACTATTTCCATCTAGTCTTTGAAGAGTCCATGGTCTTTGGAAATACTTCCTTAATTTATGACTAAATTCTAGCTTAATTATAATTATGAATTATACCAAATTGCCATACCTCCTGTTTTATTCACTTTTATTCATTTTCTATGAGGTATCACTTTATCAGAAACCTGTGTTATTAGTTTTATACCTTTTTAAAAAAACTGCTCTCTAAGGCACTGAAGACTCCACCTAGAGGATTAAACTGAAAACTATAACTGTCCCAAGGGAAAGATACACAGTACCCTGAAGAACAACTGGGAAGAAAGAGCACATCTATTCCATGCTGGAGACTTGTCTCTTCCCAGTTTGCAAAGAAAATTTTTAAAAAAGGAACAATTCTTCCCAGCTCCTGATTTAAAATGACAACCCCCCCCCAAAAGAAACTCCTAATCTAACACCGTATAAACTTCTTTGAACCGTTACCTTGGTCTTTTCCAGCTTCATCTATGTGTTGAAAATCTTTTAGTGTTTGAAGGTTACAGAACCCCTCTCTGCAATGCTGGATGACTTTTTTCGATCCATTCTTAATGAGATAATCCATTAGCGTAAGGGATTTATACACATGGCGCCAGTTCTTCCCATGGTCACTTAGTCTCTGCCACAGCATATTCATAATCTCTGAGAGAGAAACTGTGTTGAATGTCAAGTCACTGATATCTAACATCAGAGAACTAGAGGGACCCCAAGGGTCATTTGAAGTTGCTTCCCTGACTTTTACTTCAGCATCTGAGTAATTTTTCACAAAGTTTTTTACTTGTCTCCTGAATGCCATAGGTAAGACAAGTTTGAAGGTGAAGTGGAGGACAAGAGAAATGGAATAGGAGTCTAAGTGACTGGCTTATAAAACTCGTGACAGGTAATTGGTCCCCAGTTCTGCTGCTCCCAAATACAAATGATTAATCTTCATGTCGATAAAATATCAACTTCCTACAAACAAAACACAAGAAAGTGTAAGTTAAATATTTTTTAAATCAGTCTGAAGCACCTAGGTTTCTAAATCAGTCCCTCATTTATTTTAGCCAGAATTGAGGGTGCGATATAAATGTTCCTAGGATGGGTACAATCCTCACAACGGATTGGCATATGCTATTTAAAGAAATACAGGCGATCTTTCTAGTCCTAAAAGTTCCTGTAGAAAATATCATTCAATCTACTCGGTAGAAATATAACATAATGAGTATAAAACATTAACAAGGACAGTAGACAAGTTAGTATAAAATATGGAATCTGCCACTCTGACATCATAAGATACATTGTCATGTATACAAATATTATGTCCTAAAAGCCATTAAAATGAGCATAAAAAGTGAATCTTAGGGCTCCATGCCTGTAGCTCAGAAGCTAGGGCACCAGCCACATACAGTGGAGCTGGCAGGTTCAAATCTAGCCCAGGCCTTCCAAAACAACGATGACAATTACAAAAAAAAAAAAAATAGCTGGGCGCTGTGGTAGGCGTCTGTAGTCCCAGATACTTGGGAGTATGAGGCAAGAGAATCACTTAAGCCCAAGAGCTAGAGGTTGCTGTAAGCTGTGATGCCACAGCACTCTACCAAGGGTGACATAATGATACTCTACCTCAAAAAAAAATTGAGTCTTAGAATCATGTGACCCTATGATTATATTCTTTTTAAAACTACAAGTCATCAGAATCAGCTCTAAATATGGTCCACTTTCTTGCTAATCTAAAAGGAAGGAGGGTTAGTAAGAAAACAAATAGTTATACCCCAGTAGATTCCACAGCTAAATCATGGTACCCTAAAGTCAACACTCTGTATTTTAGCTCAGATAAGGCTGATAAATTTGAGAGAAAGGTTACTTTCTTTACTTACCTTCAGAAAAACTAACGAGTTTAGAATTAAACAGTGTCAACAATAAAACTCAAATAGTGTGAAGATTTCACTAAAACCTACAGTGATCAGCATGTATCCTTCAGATCTCAAAACAAGTACACACGAACAGAGGCCCATTTAGGTTGATTCAGAAATACATTAAAACTTAAAAGGGCACAAAAATCCTAAAACTTTAAACGATACCTATGAATTATCAATTCACAGGTTATATGAAACCATTCCCTTCCACCTTTTCGTTACTTTGCATTAAGGTGGGCCAGTTAGTTTGCGATTTCCCCAGTGATTCACCACCAACGGCCCCAAGATAATATACCAAATTGATTTCAAGCCCTGATGAACATGCAGACCCAACAAAGCCTAGATGATCTATAATATTTTATTAGAGAAACTGCACACATACAAGAGCAAAATACCGAAGTCTGTAATAAATGTGTTTGTTATTTTTAGTTTTGTTTCCCTTCTTTGACCTTCTCAGCTACTAGCTCAGGCTTGATTAATTTCTCTCTGTGTTAAAAGGAGACATAAATTTTGAAACGCGTCCTAAACGAACTACCACTTTTTTAAAAAATAAGAGGAGATAATTAACTTCTCTTTTTTTATTTTTTTTGTAAAAATACAACACACCCTCAAATAAGCAAGAGAGAAAATGTGTTGGCTTAATTAAGATTTCTCAGAAAGAGACTATCATGAACAGTAGGGAAAAAAAGAGAAGTTGTATTTCTACAATTTCCTAATTTTCTTGTTTGCAATTCAAATACAGGCATTTTTATCTGACTCCCTCCTACAACAAAAATCTGATTTATATTGTTTCAACAAGCCACTAAACTTTTCAATCATGAGGGTTTTCTTTTCTTTCTTTTTTGTTCTTTCTTCCCCTCTGCCAAACCCACTCGATGCAGTAGATGCACTGTGACATTGGCTTAGAGCAGCAAATATTGATCTGTTGCTACACAAGTCTAATAAAAAAAAACATTGTTAGAATCATAACTTGCGCTCTTCCCCTAAGCAGCCTGAGGTGATCTGTGAAAATGGTTTACTATTCACTTGACCCAGAAAACCCCACAAAGTCATGCAAGTCAAGGGGCTCAAATCTTCGTGTTCACTTCAAGAACACACGTGAAACTGCCCAGGCCATCGAGGGTATGCATATACAAAAAGCCACCAAGTATATGAGGATGTCACCTTAAAGAAACAGTGTGTACCATTCCGACATTACAATGGTGGAGTTGGTAGCTGTGCCCAGGCCAAACAGTGGGGCTGGACACAAGGTTGGTGGCCCAAAAAGAGTGCTGAATTTTTGCTGCATATGCTTTAAAATGAAGAGAGTGATGCTGAACTTAAGGGTTTAGATGGAGATTCTCTGGTCAGCGAGCATATCCAAGTAAACAAAGCACCCAAGATGCGCCGCTGAACTTACAGAGCTCATGGTCGCATTAACCCATACGTGAGCTCCCCCTGCCACACTGAGATGATCCTTACTGAAAAGGAACAGATTGTTCCCAAACCAGAAGAAGAAGTAGCACAGAAGAAAAAGATATCCCAGAAGAAACTGAAGAAACAAAAACTTATGGCACAGGAATAAATGCAACATAAAATAAATGCAAATAA
>CAUYQV010174377.1:0-11328 GCA_963574575.1 Galagoides demidoff | reverse complement strand
CCCCTGGAATCCTCAGAAATTTGTATTTGTTTTGACTAACTTACTAAGTAGTATAGGTGTTTGAACGTGATTTATAAAAATTCACACAATTATTTCAGAATGGAGTTAAATAATTCTGAAGGCCTAAAACATTTGTTTTTATTTATTTGGCTGTCTTAGGTGCCTTTATTCTATCTGATATTGACATTTTCCTTTCATTAAAAAATGTTAGTCTTGTTTTGATTGATTATCTATATTCCATCTTCAGAAGCTTCTGGAATAAGAAGTAATACTTACAGAATGTGCTAGCTCTTTAGAATTATTTACAAAGTAATTTTGTGAGGAATTTGGTAACATTCTAAGATTAAGCTGAACATTTTTATTTATTTTTATGTTTAATATGTGAGAAAATACTTTTTATGCCATTGGTTCAGTAGTTTGTAAAATTCTTAACATAAATGATTTTATTCTTATGTTGGGCTGTGGGACTAAACACAGTGTGATTATAGTTTTCTTTATACAGTCTTTCTTGTAAGACTGTCATATTTCTTGAGCGTGCAGCTACTCGTGGCCACGCATGCCATTTTTATGGTCGCATCATAATGCGAGCAGAAATTCATTCAAACTAACAAGTGAACTGATTAGAGAAGTGTAGAGGATAAACAAAGGGCACTAGAGCCCTGTGGAGCCTGGGTGGAGTTCGTGGCACCGTTTGTGGCTGGAAGGTAGCTGAGCATTTCCATTTTGCTGTCACTCCCTTGGGAATGAAGGGGTTTCATAATAGGGTGTGATCTGCACACTTGGTAAGAGTGATTGACATTGAATGATTAAATAGAAGAAGAGGATAAATACCACTCCTCCTCCTTTTAGGGCTAAGCACATATACACTGAATGCAGCTCTTTTCAGTATGGAAGGGCGTCTGGCTTAATGATAGCACATATTAGAAAAGCGGGGTGGGGGAGAGGTGAATTATGCAGATCAAAATGCAAGGAAACCGAAACCAAAATCATATGGCATCTTTAAAACTAACTTCTATAACTGAAATGTGATGGTAAATGCACAGACAGAATGTGATTGAAGATCCCATTTGTGAAAGTAGAATCCTGATATCAGGTCCTTGGTCCATGAATGGGCAAAATGGTTCCCTGAATTGGATAACGCAGCGCATACCACGGTGACTGATGAAATTGATGTGTCCGCGGGAGAGCTGGCTCTATTACTGAAGCCTTTAACCTATTTTCTCTCTCTCCGAAAATGAGCTTCTGAGTGGATCTTATCCTCAAGGAAGTGAATTTAATTCGAAAGAAGATGTTTTATAGACGGGCAAATTTAATTTAAGAATTCACTTATCCATTATGGAGGAAAACGATGTAGGAAAACATTATTATAAGTAATATGGTTATATTTTTCAAAGGTGCTATTTTTGAGTGTTATTTTGAGGACAAGAATTTCAAACTTTTGTAATTTCTATTAGTATTTTTGCAATATCGGTTAAAACATATGGCTGACATAATAATGAATCTATTATAAAATCTATTAAGATATGTAATTGTACAATAAATAATTTAATTAGAACATGATTTCTTAGTTTTCCCATTTAAGTTTTGAAAATAGGCTCTAGTCTATCCTAAGATAAACACTTGTTAATTATTGTAAAGACTAAAAGCCCATTCTGTGAATTCATTATTATAAAATCTATAAGGCAGTATCAGTAACTGCAGAAATAACCAATAGTTATCCTGATTTTTTGACTATCAAAAAATTCACCCTTTATAAATTATCCCAGAAGATAAAATACTAAGTATCCTACATACACTGTTTAGCAGATTAAGAGTAGCTCAGTAGCTTATCTTTGAAATATAAGGTAGTCTGAGTTATTGAGCTTAATGGTTCCTCATACACATACAAATATAATTCATTATAATTAACTGTTTTTGTCATTAGTCTATTTTCTTACAGTTGCTGCATACTTTGCTGTTGTTTTCTGAAAACAGTGTGACCTATTATTTGTGCTTCATAACGAGATTTGTGGAGTCATAAATGTATTTTATTATTATTATTAAATCATAGCTGTGTACATTAATGCAATTATGGGGTACAATGTGCTGGTTTTATATACCATTTGAAATATTTTCATCTGTTTGGAAAATAAATTAAAAATAAAAACCTCTTAGGGTGGTGCCTGCGGCTCAAAAGTAGTACGGCACTAGCCCCATATACTGGAGGTGGCTGGTTCAAACCCAACCCCAGCCAAAAACTGCAAAAAAAATATAAAAACTCCCAGTCTTAGAAAAATAATAATAAAATAAAACCCCCTTAAAATATTTCATCTGGAGACAAATCAGTAAGCAAATTCTATATTTAAACAATCAAATTTAAAACCTTTGTAAATGCAAGTTTTTCTTAATTTCTTCTACTTCCAATAGTTTGTTTTCAATATAAAATTTTAACAGAAAAAAATTGTATTGAAAGTGAGCAAATATATCTTCCAAATAATTCCCTTGCTAAGCTGAATTTTTAGATATCTAGTACAGAGCCATGTCCCCAGTGTGCATCACATATTAATTAAGGATGGATTTATGTTTGTTTCTGTTTAGGGGAACTCACTATAAAGGAAAACTAGTTTCTTACAGAAAGAAAAGAAAATAAATTTTTCTTGTCACTGAACTGATCTTGTATCAATCTGATGTAAATATTAATATTTAGAAGCTTTCTTTTTCTGAAGCACTGTCTGAGTCAGACACTAAAATATATTGGCAGTTTGCTAGATAGCGTTCTGACTTTCTGATTAAACATCTGACTTTTTAATACGTGTATATCAAATTTCACTGCACTACTTGATTTTGTACAAAAGAAAAAATTCTTCCCGTTCAGCTGGTTTCAATAATCAAAAGAATTAATGCTCAAAAAAGTGTTAAACTCATAAAATTTAATTTGGTCTATAATTTTCCCAATTGTAGAGTGAACTGCTATTTCATATCATGTCAACAGCTGTATTTTTGAACTGTTTGTTAAACTAGCTGGTTGGTTTTTGTTGGATATTCACTGCCCTCTAGTGGACTGAACTGTTCTTTGAAAACAAACAAACAGTGTCAAATTTAAATAAGCAGTCATTTTTATGTGGAAGTGATTAAATACTCTTTCATGTTTTAGTACTCTTGTTTTTCACTGGCTCTTATGCACAATTAATTGTATAACTTTGCTAGAGCACTTTGGTGATGATAGGATTTGAAGCAACCAGGATAACCATCATATTAATAAATAACAATAAATACTTTTAAGAAAGCACATTAGGCCAGGTATGGTGGCTCATGCCCATAAATTCTCACACTTTGGAAGGCCAAGGTGGGTGGATCACCTGAACTCAGGAGTTTGAGACCAGCCTAAGCAAGAGCAAGACCCCATCTCTACTAAAAATAGAAAAAATAGCTGGCCATGTGATATGTAGCCTCCCAGTTACTTGGGAGTCTAAGGCAGGAGGATCATTTGAGCCTAGGAGTTTGAGGTTGCAGTGAGCTTTGGTGACGCCACTGCACTCTAGCTGGGCAACAGAGCGAGACCCTGTCTCAAAATAGACAGAAAAGAAAGGCACATTAAAATAAGCTGATCTCATTGACAGTTTGTGACATGCTTTATGAAACATGCTACCTGCTTCTAAGGGTTCTCATCATTCTTTCTTGCAGATGCTACAACTGTGGTGGCCTTGATCATCATGCTAAGGAATGTAGTCTACCTCCTCAGCCAAAGAAGTGCCATTACTGCCAGAGCATCACGCACATGGTGGCAAACTGCCCGCATAAAACTGTTGCACAGCCGCCCGCCAGTTCTCAGGGAAGACAGGAAGCAGAATCCCAGCCATGCACTTCGACTTTCCCTCGAGAGGTGGGAGGTGGGCATGGCTGTACATCACCACTGTTTCCTCAGGAGGCGAGGGCAGAGATCTCAGAACGGTCAGGCAGGTCACCTCAAGAAACTTCCTCCTCCAAGTCATCTGCAGCACCAGAAGAGCAAAGCAAGAAGGGGCCTTCAGTCCAGAAAAGGAAAAAAACATAACACTTGTTCATGTATCGCTTTCTTTACCCGGTTGGGACGTCTACCTCATGCAAGTATAGGGGAACAGTATTTCACAAGCAGCAGCTGACCTGGTATTTTAACTACTGTTGAGGAACTGTGAATTTTTAAACAGACAAATCACTCTAAGCAAATTACATTTGATCAGGGTGTCGTGTTTTATGTTACTCAGAGAATGAGATATTATGTATATCAACATGTGCATGTGTGAGAGGGAGCGAGCCTGAGTCTGTGTGTGTGTACATGAGGATTTTTATAGAGAAAGTCGACATATATATAAAGAGAATTGCCTTTATATATGTGTGTATATAGACACAAGCACACACCCTCCCTCACATAATTGGACATTTCCAAGAATTGAAAACCCTTGTAAAGTATTTTAAATGGTTTCAAAAACAACCCTGGAGTTTTCTTGAAATACCACTTCTTCTATATTACATAAAAACAAAACCATGACTGTTATTTTTTTTTTTTGGGAACCAAAGGATACTTCAGATCTCAGAGCTGCCAATCATATGGTACTAAAGGTTTTTAAAACATCCACTTCTCCCGAGTTTGGGATTGTCTCTTTTTCTTGATGTCTGTGGAGTGGTATTTTTTTTCCCCATTTGAAGGCAGTACCTTAACTCCATATGCCTCTGACTGCCATAGTTGTTTTGTTTTGTTTTGTTTTTTTATTCTGGGATTCATAACTCCAGAAAAGACAATGAATGTGTATTTTCTGTGCCGATATTTCAATGTTTTTAATTCTATGTTTTGATTGTAAATTAGATGCCTATTAAGAGAAATGAAGGGGAGGGTATAAAGATAGTGACTTGACTGTTTTCAGTGGTATTTTGATACCAGCTCATTGTAATCTTTTCCATGCTGTGAGGTTTTTGGGGGGGGCGGGTTGTGGCAGCAGCAGCTTCTCTTGACTAAGTCAATCCTGTGACCACCGCTTAGAGCAGGGAGCCCCGAGCCCTCCTCACTTACTACTGAAGATCTTAAAGGAGAACTCCAATCGCTCAGCGAGTGTTTTTGGTGACTGGCTATGTTTATTCCCCCTGGGGAGTTCATCAACTTGTTTCTAAAACAAACAAACAAAAGCAGCACAGAAAAGAACAAAAGACTAGGGTTGAAAATGAAAATTCAGTGAATGCTCACAGTTGCCCAGTCCGTGTGAGCTGACAGTGATATTGAAAAGGGCAGTGTTTGGTGTCAGGCAATTAGAATGAGTGAGAAGCCTGGGCACAGGTACCAGAACCCCTCCACCAGATAGCTACAAGTATTTTATGCAACAAGATTGGTAATATGGAAGGTATCTTCAGTGTTTATGCTGGAGTAACGTGTATGGTAGATTCAGGATGGACATTCAGTGGTAGGGATAGAGAATCTTCTCAGGCTGGTTCTCATCTGTATTCATAGTAATAAACCTGCTAGGGACCAGTCCTAGTATTGGTTCCTTTAGGTGTCAGTTATGAAAAAAATTTTTGGGGGGTCATCCTGACTCTAGATGTTATGGGCAAATTTGAGAAACATCTTCAGGAAGGTAACAGTTAATTATGGTTAGGCAATAAATATAGTTTTGTATGGGCCTGTTGGTATAAGCTCAGATAATCAAAAAGAGAAAATAGCATGACTCAAAGGAGACACATTTTGCTGACCAGTTTTCGCTCCTTCTCCTCGTCCCGTTGTGGGAGACTTCCCGTTGCTGCTGTCTCAGCAAGCCATCCTAAGGAGAAGATGCCTCTGGTTGGGTTACCAGTCCCCTACAACTCAGCTGGAATTTCACAACAGTGTGTGTGAGAATCTCTGTGGTATATACTGAAATTGCATCGTGCCGTGATGCAGAGCTTACCTTTGACGATATTGAATGTGATATAGCTGTAGAGAAGTACTTCCTTGCCTTACGTGAGGATTTCAAGCTTATTTAAATTATGTAGACAAATCAAAGTGGCATTGCTCAATTTTTTAGCAGGTATAATAAGCAGGTTAACAGTAAAAAATGCAAAACATGGTAAGTCACTTTGAAAATTCAAACCAAAGTTCCTTGACCTTATAGAACTAGGAAATTATAGACTTCAAAATTGGACATTCCCTGTTTACATATAAAAATTCACAGCTGAGATCATGGTAAAAGGACACAGACACACTTTTGAACTGTGGACCTTATGGATGCAATTTGAAATCCTTTTCAACATCTTACAAGGCTGAACTACTAAGAGCACATACCAAACCTATCTTAAGGTTAAAAGTTGGGGTTTATTTTTTATATGAGAATATTACCACTATTACATACATACTCAGGACAAAGAACTTTGCTCAGGGAACACACCCTATGTTATTGTTGTTTCTTCACAGGCTAGTCTGCAGTCCTGCTTACTCCAAATAAACCAAATACCTGAGACCTTTATATAAGTATTATGTACTGATGTCAGTAACTACCTCTGAGTTTGACATAGATCAAAGTTTCTGAATATCCGATATCAGTTCTCCTATTTTTATTTCATGTGAGAAACGGTCAAAAGCAGTATTCCTCTACTCCTGGCAGATGTGACTATCACTGACACGAGCACATTGTCCATTTACGGGGGTGAAATATTCTGTTTACAGCAAAAGGCTACCTCATAGTTAATGTCTGGCACACCTGTGTGCTGTTCTAGCCTCACAGGTGGCTGGTAATTCTCTGGTACAGAACCTTTTTACGTATGTGATAGATAGCAATTCACAACTGCATGTTTCTGACAAACACTAGCAAAAAACAAAGCATCCCGTTTTAGTTAGCCAAGTCTCCAGGCATTTCCTTACAATGATCATGTATTTAGTTTAAAAAATTATGGGCACTCTTCAACTTAAGCAAAACAGAACACAGAAGCACTCTCTCTGCTTTGCCCAGAGGTGGGGGCAGAAAGGGGTAGCAGGAAGAGGGGTCCACGTATGAGTGTTTGGGGTATTTGTGCCGGGCAAACAGTTGAAAAGATGCCAGTCTCCTTCATTTCTGTGTGTGTTGCCCTGAATCCAACCGTGTTGCAACATCATAGCCCCAGGCACACAACTCACTAGCACTGGTTTACCGAGGCACGAACACACAGTGCCATACTCAGCTACCGAGGAAGAAGAGTCTGTGTGGAGCGTTGGTTTGCAGGGGTTACTGACGGTGGGGCAGCAGGTCTGTAAATGAAGTTGCATTTTAACCAGCCTCACCCTCCTGTCGACACAAAGGTAATTCCTAAATTAGATGCCCTAACTAGTCTCTGAGGCCTATGAGCTATTCATTTGCTACATGGCAGAGTATCGTGGAAACATTTTTATACTTGCATTTCTAGTCTTTACTACAAGACTTTGGATGTATTTTTACACCTGAAAGATTTAGAAACATTTTTACCTGCTTATAACTTGGAAGTTTAGTGTGCAATGTAAGGAAAAAGATCAAGAAATGTGTTATTAGCATCGTTCCACCGCCAAATCGAGAATGCTTTGATTGCTGATGTGTTTCTTTGGATCTTGCACCAGTGTGGCCCCAAGTTACTGCTGGTTGTATTTAGTTTGTGAATAGAAGCCCATAAGTGTTAATAGACTTTGTAACATTCACTTTAAGATGAATTATACAGGACATGGGAAATCTCATTAAGTCTTAAAATTAATTTAAATTAATTTATCTGTTTTCTCTAAGAAATGTTTATCATAAAATATATATGTGTATTTCCCCTTTGGTTATAAAATTTGGGAAAGTGTGTACAAGTGCAGCTGCACTGACTTTTAATTTTCTAGAATGTCTTAATGAGATTTATTTGTGTTAGAGAAGAACAACTTGTTGAAAGCATCAAATTCTGTCTGGCATAACTATCAGCAGCCTCTTCAAGACGTGGTGGTTATGTGATCTGTGTCCATAGTTGTTCAGACAGAGTGAAAGGTTAACATAGGATTCATTTTTAAATTTTATATTTGGAACAAAGCTGCAAGTTATAGTAAAGTACTGTACTGTGAGAAAGTATTATGATATTTAATACATCCGTGGCTTAACCCTTGTGAGAGTCACCAGCTTGAAAACGATGGTGTTGACTACCTCTTGAATCACTTGCATCTATCAACCACTGGCACGCGCCACCAAGCTGGCTTTAATTAGTGTGTGTTGCTTTTTGGTGTTAACAACTCTAACCATCCTAGAGACCAAAGTGAACCCTGATTTTTATATGTCTTTAATACGGCGTTTTATCTAGTGTTTTTAAATTATCCCATGTAGTATTTAGATTACCTCATCGTCCACTTTGACTCACGTTGTTTACAAGTGAAAAATAACACTTCAGCTGTGTGTTTTTAAAGGACAAAAAAGAAGGCGCCGCTTGGAACGGCGCCTCCCTCATGCGCAGTCACCTGGATGGTCTCACGCACTCTTTGCCTTTCTGCAGACCGTGGATTTGATGTTCTCATTTCATGCCTAATGTCTTACTCTGTCAATTATGGATTTGTTGAGGTTTTAAAAAATTACTTGATTAAAAAATAAAACATATAACGTTGGCATTTATAATGGCTTTTGGAGATTTTTCATCATTTATGTTGTTGCTCCGTCAAGTAAATGGACAGAAGGGCACTGGGCAGTATTTACACCGATCTGAGCTCAGTTCACTGGCTTTAACATACCGTCAGGTGGTGGTGATGACTAAGGTGGAACTTAGGCGGGACAGCGCAGGTGGTGAATAAATCCGGTGTGAGGCAATGAACACGGAAAAGTGGGCCGTGCCATCAGTAGGAATTGTTCTGCATCATCCAACAGGATTGTGCAAGCTTTTAAAACAACTTTTTTCGTTATCATTATTATTATTTGAAACAAGGTCTCACTGAGTTGCTCAGGCTAGTCTCAAACTCCTGGGTTTAACTGATCTTCCCACATCAGCCTTCAGAGTAGTGAGGGTTATAGACATGCACCACGCCTGGCCGTGTGGACTGGTCAGTCAGGATTCATACTCAGAGTGGCCTGAAACAAAATTTCCAAAGCCTTTCGGAGAAATCATTTTGGAATTTTCCTACAAGTATTTCCTAATAATTTTACAGAAGTCATATCAGGGTCACCAAAAAATATTAATAAATAAAAAAAAAATTGAGGCTGGGCATAGGAGATTGTACCTATAATCCAAGCACTTCAGGAGGCCCTGGCAGGAGACTCACTTGAGGCTGGGCATCTAAGACCAGGCTGGGCAACACAGTAAGATTCCATCTCTACAAAAAATACCAGAACATTAACTAGGCATGGTGGCCACACTTATAGTCCCAGCTACTCAGGAGGCTGAAACAGAAGGATTGCTTGAGCCCAGGAGATCGAGGGTACAGTGAGCTCTGATCATGCCACTTTACTCCAGGCAGCGGAGTGAGACCTTGACTCTTTAAAAAAAAAAAAAAAGGATTGATAAAACCGTTAAGTTCTATAAATTGGCCAATCCCACAATGAAACTCATTGTTTATACCAGGATAATTAATTTTTTGGAGGTCTCTTATGATCACCAAACTTGTGATCTTAACTTTTTTTTTTTTTGAGACATAGTCTCCCTGTGTCACCTTGGCCAGATTGCCATGGCATGCTCAGCCTCCCGAGTTGCTGGGAATGCACGCGCCCACCACAGACCCAACTAGTTTTTCAATTTTTAGTAGAGACAGGCTAGTCTTAAACTCCTGAACTCAGGCGATCCACTTGCCTCAGCCTCCCCAGAGTGCTAGGATTACAGGCATGACCCACCAAGCCCAGCCAATCCTAATTATTTTTAATTGAACAGTTTGGAAGCTCAGAATATATTCACATTCTTGTGTAACAGTGGGTGAGTCACTCTTCCTAGGACATGAAGGGCTTTTTGGTAGAAAAGTCTTTTGTTATTATAAAAGAAGTATTTACTATAGAAAATATGGTAAATCTTTAAAAGATAATAAAAATCCTATCACCTGGAAACAACCAATTACATTTTTTATTTTCTTCTGGTCATAGATACACATATCACATGGGTGATTCTTAAAAATTATGTTACATTATACTTTGGAGTTTTGTGCTTTTCCTTTAACATCATACAGGTTTTTGTCATATCAATAAAAATTATTTCAAAACAACTTGGTAAAAGCATGTTGGGTTTTAGGTTGAGCACAAAAGATGGGTCTGGTTTGGATAAAGGAAGCGAATTGGCAGAATATACAGAATAAACAGCACGAACGAGAGACCGGGGTCAAGAGTAAGCATTCATGTTTAAGCTCCTATTCCTGGACGTAGAGGGTCCGGCCACCTGTCACTGTCCAGCCAATATGCAGAGACATGGGTAGGTCCAGGCCAGCCATCTGGAGAACAGTGAGAGTACCCTCTCCAAGACTGTTTTGAACTTGCGTTTCCAAAACTATCGTTTTATACATAAAAATTAAAAGCAAAAACCATGTTGACCCTATCTTAAACAATAATCAGCGTAACCCATGACCCATAATAAACGAGAATTGGCATAACCCATGGCCCAAAACATTTCTAATTCAAAGACTAATCTCCTAAATTTATTGCCCTAAACTACTTAAAGTGTACATGTTCAGGTTAAAGCTGAATTTACAGAACAACAAGGATGGATGACGTGAGGTGACGGTCACACGGGACCTGAACCAGCCAGACCAGCTGTGCCATCTCGACCCAGCCTGACTCCACTCCTTCCCCCTCCTTGAGCTCCCACAGCCAGGAAAGAGATGAATTTTGCTGGACAAAGTATGATAGAAAACGGGAATGTTTCAGAGGGCAACCAAAGCAGCCCGGATTGGAGGGGTTACAACTTTGAAAGAAGGGGAGCACCCGAGGCAAACGCCACGTTTACCCCCAACTTGTCCCCTCAGACGACTCGCTGGCTCCTTGGGGGACCACAGGGAGTTGGGCAGGACCCAACAGGAAGTGGCAGGCTTAGTGAGCAGAGGAAGCAGGAATTCAGGGCCACGGTGATACCGGAATTCCTTGGTTTCTGGGATTCGGAGAATGAACCCACTGACCACAGATCAGTGGTAAGACAGGACTTTATTAGACAGAAAGGAATACAGAAGGAGTAAAAAGCACCAGAGCTTCTGGCAAAGGGGAAGCCCCAAGTTGGAAGTCTCTGACATGGGTCCTTTGTTTGGGGGAATATATTACATTTTTGGCCAGGATTTGGTAGTGAAATAACTTAGGGGACCTGGAAAAATAGACTCGGACCCCCACTTAGGTTAATTATTGGTAATTTATTTTACCTGCTGCAGGGGCTGCTGCTCCGAGAGACAGTCAGCAGCCCAAGTGTGAGGGTGAGTTGCCTTTT
>CAUYQV010174366.1:0-27784 GCA_963574575.1 Galagoides demidoff | reverse complement strand
TGTCCTGGATAGAGCACCATGGCATCACAGCCCAGAGGGTGCCCCACATTCCAGATACCTCCACTGACCAGTGGGCCACCCAGGTCCATCTGATCTCAGGCTATGGCTCTTCCAAAGACTTGCATGCCCCACTCTCCACTCCCTCAGGTCTTTGTTCAAATGTCAGCTTCTCCAAAGAGACCCTCCCTTACAAAAAAAACTTTCCGTACCCACCATGCTCAGCACTCAAATCCCCTCTATTTTTCTCCAGAGCATTTTTTTCTTTTTGCAGTTTTTGGCCAGGGCTGGGTTTGAACCTGCCACCTCCGGCATATGGGACTGGCGCCCTACCCCTTTGAGCCACAGGTGCTGCCCTCTTCAGAACACTTTTTATCGAAAACAGGAGTTAGTAGACAATGGCCCACAGACTAAACAGGCCTGCTGCCTGTTTTTGTACATAAAGCTTTATGGAAATAGCCTCGCTCATTCAGTTGCATACTGTTATGACTACTTCTACCACAAGGACAGCAGAAGGGTGGTAGCAGAGACCGCTGTACCACAATGCCTCAAATATTTACCAACTGGTCCTCTAGAGAAAGCTTGCTGACCCCTGCTTTAATTTTTTTTTTAGAGACAGAGTCTCATTTTCTCACACTCAGTAGAGAGCTGTGGTGTCGTAGCTCACGGCAACCTCAAACTCTTAGACTCTAGTGATCCTCTTGCCTCAGTTTTTCTTTCTTTCTTTTTTGTTTTTTTGAGATTTTTTTTTTTTTTTGAGAGAGTCTGAAGCTGTTGTCCTGGATAGAGCACCATGGCATCACAGCTCACAGCAACCTCCAACTCTTGGGCTTAAGTGATTCTCTTGCCTCAGCCTCCCAAAGTAACTGGGACTACAGGCACCTGCCACAACTCCCAGCTATTTTTTGATTGCAGTTGTCATTGTTCCTTAGTAGACCTGGGCCGGATTTGAACCCACCACCCTAGGTGTGTGTATGTGGCTGGTGCCCTTGCTGACTGAGCCATGGGGGCCACCAGCCTCAGTTTTTCATTTTTAGTAGAGACAGGGTCTTACTTTCGCTCAGGCTGGTCTCAAACTCCCGAGCTCAAGTGATCCACCTGCTTTAGCCTCCCAGAGTGCTAAGATCAACCCCTACTTTAAAACAGGAGAATGTAGGTTTTACTAAGGCATGGATTGTGCCGGTTCTGTTGAGTGCCATATCCTCGGTACCAACTAATGGTACCTGGCATTTGAGGGACAATCAAGTATTTGCTGAGTAATATGCTCAAACCAATCAGCCATATTAAACTACTTTGTGTCTGTGTGCTGCTTCCTGGGTCCTCCCTTCTCTGCATATCCTACATGGTTAATCTCAGACACTACCCCTAACGTGAAGCACCCCAGTTTCCTCTGCCCTCCTTAGCAACAGTCAGTCCCTTCTTCCTTCATGTGCCTTTCTCAGCACATCTTAGCCTACGGTGATCTGTCTACCTGTTGTTCTCACCCTCTAGACTGGGAGCTGGGGACAGGGATCTCATCTCACTTGTGCCAGAATTATGAATGCTTGGCACATAGCATGGGTCATAGATGACTGCTGACTGAACATGTGGATAGATAAATAAGTAATGAATACATCAATATCAAGAGTAAGAGAATGGCCTGATGTTTTGGGCCATACAATCTACTTCCTACAGGTAGTGGGAGGAGACAGGTTGTTCAGAAAATCAGAGTCATATCTGCTAAAAGCTCTAGAAAAAAACAAGACACCCCTATACTGGCTACCTAGTAGTCCCCAAGACATCTCCTACACTAGCTGTCTCTGGACCCCATAATATCCCCGATGCCAGCCGCCCTAGACATAAGCCTCTACCAATCCATACCTCATATTCAATAGCAAGGTCTGTGTGGTCATCAATGTCCACCTTGGCCATCACCACCTTCCCATGCTGCTTGGCCACCATCTTCTCTAACCTTGGCCCCAGGATCTTGCAGGGGCCACACCATCTTGGAAGGTGAGAAAAGAAGCACCAGTCATAAGAGTACTCACCATTCCATCAACTGTCTCCCCAGAACCTTCCCAGACCCACATCTCCCTAAGGGACCTTTTGCCCTTAGTACTTCTGTTTACAGTGTTTAAAAATTAACACACCAAATGATAATGCCAGGAGATGCTGCAACTGGGAAATTTTTATAGATCTCAGATTTCTAAAAAATAAGCCTCATCACAGGACTCTAACAATCCTGTGTCAATAAAATCCTGTTTTATTTTTTTTGAGACAGTCTCACTATGTCACTCTTGGTAGAGTGCTGTGATGTCATAGCTCACAGCAATCTCCAATTCTTGGGCTTAAGCGATTCTCTTGCGTCAGCCTCCCAAGTAGCTGGGACTACAGGCGCCTGCCACAACGCCTGGCTATTGTTACAGTTGTTGTTGTTTAGCTGTCCCGGGCGGGGTTTGAACCCCCCACCCATGGTATATGTGGCTGGTGCCATAACCACTGTGCTACAGGCACTGAGCCCAATTTCTTTCTTTCTTTTTTAACGCTTCACAAATTTGCCTGTCATCCTTGTGCAGGAGCCATACTAATCTTCTCTGTATTGTTCCAATTTTAGTATATGTGCTGCCAAAGCAAGGACATTTTCTAGTAGCTGGCTAATTTTTCTATTTTTAGTAGACATGGGGTCTTGTACTTGCTCAGGCTGGTCTCAAACTCCTGAGCCCAAGCAATCCAATTGCCTCGGCCTCCCAGAATATTAGGAGTACAGGCATGAGCCACTGCACCCAGACTACAGGACTTTGTTTTTTTTTTTTTGTAGAGACAGAATCTCACTTCATCACCCTTGGTACAGTGTTGTGGTGTCACACAGCTTACAGCAACCTCCAACTCCTGAGCTTAGGCAATTCTCTTGCCTCAGCCTCCTGAGTACGTGCGACTACCAGTGCCTGCCACAATGCCTGGGTATTTTTTGGTTACAGCTTGGCCGGGGCCAGGTTTGAACCTGCCACCCTCAATATATGGGGCCAGCGCCCTACCCACTGAGCCACAGGCGCCGCCCAGGACTTTTATTAAGATGATTTCACTTATTTCAATATATCTCAGAGAAATATACTGTCATATAGAAGAATATGGGATTAGAAGTTAAAAGGTTTAGATTCAAAACAGCAACCTCAAATTCTTTTTTTTTGTGTGAGGCAGGGCCTCAAGCTGTCCCCCTGGGTAGAGTGCTGTGGCATCTCAGCTCACAGCAACCTCCAACTCCTGAGCTCAAGCGAGTCTCCTGCCTCCACCTCCCAAGTAGCTGGGACCGTAGGCGCCTACCACAGTGCCTGGCTATTTTTTTTTTTTTGGTTGCAGCCATAATTGTTGTGTGGTTGGCCCGGGCTGGATTCGAACTGGCCACGTTAGGTGTATGTGGCTGGAGCCTTAGCCGCTTGAGCCACAGGCGCCAAGCCCAAGCTCAAATTCTTGGGCTCAAGTGATCCCCTTACCCCAGCCTCCCAAGTACCTAGGACTATAGGTGTCCACCAAAATGCCTGACTATTTTTAGAGACAGGGTCTCCCTCTTGCTCAGGTTTGTCTTGAACTCCTGAGCTCAAGCAATCCACCTGCCTCGGCCTCCCAGAATGCTAGGATTATAGGTATGAGTCACCGTGCCTGGTCTCCTAGCAGTGTTTTAATTTGAAAAAGACCATGGGCAGGATGCAGTAGTTCACACCTGTAATCTTAGCACTCTGGGAGGGTAAGGCAGGAGGATCAGGAGTTCCAGATTAGTCTGAGCAAGACCAAGACCTCGCTTTTACCAAAAATAGAAAAAATCAGCCAGGTGCAGTGGTGCATGCCTGTAGTCCCAGTTACTTAGGAGGGTGAGGCAGGAAGATGGCTTGAGCCCAGAAGTTTGAGGTCACCATGAGCTATGATGATATGATGCTACTGTGTTCGAGCTAGGCCAACAGAGGAATACTCTGTCTCAAAAAAAAAAAAAAAAGAAAGAAAGAAAGAAAGAAGAGAAAAAGAGACTGTGGTTCTCAAAGCTGTTACAAGAACTCAACTAAGGCAATGTGGATAGATAGGTTTTGGGAGTTAGAGTTATTTCAAACACCACGTGGACTCAGAACTAAAGGGAGGGGAAGCCAATGGCTCTATGCTGTGCTCTTGTGTCTGTGCTGAGTCAAAGTCGTCTGAGCTCTTCATCAACAGAACTCTCAACCCTGCAAAGGACGAGGAAGCATCTTTTGTGGAAACTGAGTCCTAAATGAATTAAGAAATTTGTGCAACACTATAGAAGCACAGCTGATAGGAACCGAAAGCTGTGTTCAAAGTGTCTTCTTTTTCCCCCTGGTTACTACTGTGATCTCACAGCCTGTGTCAAGTGCTATCACTGCCCTGAAGTCACTGTTCCCCTCCTGGTGAGTGCTATCATTTCTATGTATGTGGCAACAAACAAAGTGCAAGGAAAGGGCCTGGCAACAAATAAACTCACATCCTGATTCCTTGCTGGACAACAAAATGAGGAATGCCCCTTCATTTTGGAAGCCCTAACTAGAGTGCTCACCACACCAGGAGGGCAGAATAGCTCCACCTTCTACAAGTCCTTGGCTGACAACTCCTATTTTATTCTCAAATTTTAAAACATTTTCTGGATGGCAAGGTGGCTTATGCTAGCAATCTCAGCCCTCAGGGAAGATCATGTGAGTGATCACTCTTGAACCAAGAGTTCAAGACCCATCTGGATAACATATATATTTTTTTTTTTTTTGAGACAGAGCCTCAAGCTATCTCCCTGGATAGAGTGCCGTGGCTTCACAGCTCACAGCAACCTCCAACTCCTGGGTTCAAGTGAGTCTCCTGCCTCTGCCTCCCAAGTAGCTGGGACCACAGGCGCCCGCCACAACACCCGGCTATTTTTTGGTTGCAGCCTCATTGTTTTTTTGCTGGGTCCGGGCTGGATTCGAACCCACCACCTTAGGTGTATGTGGCTGGCGCCTTAGCCACTTGAGCCACAGGCGCAGAGCCTGGATAACATATTGAGACCTAATCTCTACAAAAAATGAAAATCAAAAATCTTTCCTAAGATTTCACTTAATCAACTCATAAGATCTAAAACCCAGTCTGCAAGACCTTATTTCCTATTTTAAGTGAAAAAAACAAAAACAAAAACAAAAACAAAAATGGAGTACAAGGATATCAAATAGCCTGCCCAAGGGATGAGTCACAGAAAGAACTAGAAAGAAAGCAAAACAATCTGTCTGTTAGTAGGTCTCTCAATTTCTTACTTAGGCTACATCAGTTTCTCCCAATATGCCTCCTTCTGAGGGGTTTGTCCAGTTTTTTTTTTTTTTTTTTTTGGTAGTAGGTACATAGCCCATCCCTAAAGGTCTAGAAATGAAGGTAAGGATAAAAACCAGAAGGCCAGAGGTATTTAAGTATCTCCAAAATAAACTCATACAAAATTGAAAAGAAGTCCCTGCCTGTTCCCTGTATCCTTGGGCAGCACTGTGGTGGTGCTGATAACTTTTTTTGACAGCCCTTCCCATAGTTTTTGGTGGCAAGTTGTTACAATCAAATCAAATCTGCAGGGCTAGAAACTAGTATACACCATAAGCCAGGTAACCCTAGAGTCATATTTTCCAATGGTGGTCCATGCTGAAGATGACTCTGAGTTTTTTGGGCAGTCAGATATTGAAGGTCAATGTTTCACAACAAGGATCACAGTCAGCTTTGAAGATTGTTCACTGGCCTGGCTTCTACCAGATTGCATGCTTCTTTTTTTTTTTTTTGAGATAGAGCCTCAAGCCCCGGCATCACAGCTCACTGCAACCTCCAACTCCTGGGCTCAAGTGAGTCTCCTGCCTCAGCCTCCCAAGAAGCTGGGACCACAGGTGCCCGCCACAATACCTGGCTATTTTTTTGGTTGCAGCCATCATTGGTTGTTTGGCGGGCCCATGCTGGATTCAAACCTGCCACCTTAGGTGTATGTGGCTGGTGCCTTAGCCACTTGAGCCACAGGTGCCAAGCCACTCTTTTTTTTTTCCTTTCTCTGAGACAGTCTTCATTTTGTCACCCTCAGTAGAGTGCTCTGGCATCATAGCTCACAGCAACCTCTATCTTGGGCTCAAGCAATCCTCTTGCCTAAGCCTCCAAAGTAGCTGGGACTATAGGCACCCACCATAATGCCCAGCTATTTTTTTTGAGATGGAGTCTTGCCCGTGCTCAGGATGGTCTCTAATTCGTGAGCTTAGGCAATCTACCTGCCTTGGCCTCCCAGAGTGCTAGGATTATAGGAGTGAGCCACCACACCTGGCCTTTCTTTTCTGAGACAAAGTCTCACTCTGTTGCTCTGGGTAGAATGCTGTGGCATCATTACAGCTCACATTAACCTCAAACTCCTGGGCTCAAGCAATCCTCTTGCCTCAGCCTCCAGAGTAGCTGAACTACAAGTGCTTGCCATGAAGCTGAGCTAGTTTCTTCTATTTGGGGGTAGGTGGGGTCTGGTCCCTGCTCAGGCTGGTCCCAAACGCTTTAGCTCAAGGAATCCACCCTCCTTGGCCTCCCAGAGTGCTAGGATTACAGGTGTGAGCTGCCACACCTGGCCCAGACTGCACTTGTTGGGGGCCAGAGCTGAGTCTCACCAGACTCTGTAATGAGTATACCTGTGAGAAGCACCAAACACTTGAACACGTGAGACCTCAGTCTTTCACTGATCCCCAGTACTCACTGTGCATGGAAATCCACAACCACTGGAGTCTCACTGTTGACAACTCGGTCTTGAAAGTCAGGTCCATCTTGGATGTTAAAGGTTGTTAAATGGACCTTGGTGGTACCTATTGTCCGGGCTGGGCTAGGTATTACTGTCAGGCCACCAAGACTGCACTGTGGGGTCTGCAGGGCGCCAGAGGTGAGGGGTGGCCACCCACCCAGAGGGAGCTTCCTGGAGATGACAGAGGCCAGAAACCTCCTCAGGAGAAGTCGCTGAGCCATCTGTAAGGGAAAGAGGCAAGAAGAGCTAGGGCACACAATATAAGTTTTCCCAATGGGGGGAAAAAGGATTTGGGAGTACTGGGAATCTCAAGTTGGAAACAAAAATACAAATAAGATTTATGGAGCAGAGGTGAATGAGATTAGAGTGAATCGAGGAAGGGAATAGCTAGGCAAGCCAGAATAACAGGAAAATTGAGCTGATAACCAAAGAGAAATCAGGATTTAAGTGGAATTATAACAAAATAATGGAAAGAAGAAACCAACATTTACCGAGCAATTGGACAATTGCTTTACGTACATTGGTCCTCCCACATCAAGTATAAGAAAGTTGCCATAGTCTTGCCCACACTACAGATTAAAAAAAGGAATCTGAGGCTCAGGTAGGTTAAGTGACACGCACAAAGTAAACCAACTATTAAATGACAGCCATCATTGGAACCCAACGCTGATCTGTAGAGTCCATACTCCATCGATTGCTCTTTAAAAATATTTTAATTGGAGATTACAAGGGAGAAAAATGGGGTTGTGGAAGGTCAGCAAAGGGAAGCAGCAACAATTTAAGGAGGAACTAAGAAACACAGAACAGAAGTATGAACGGAACCAAAACACAGGGACGTAAATGCGGAGGGAACTGAGAAAATAGGACGCCACCAGGGACCACGGCTCTTCAGAGAGCTAGGTCCCCACCACCCGGGCCTTCGCCCGCTGAGCCGCCAGCATTAGAGGGAGGCGCCTGCAGCGTGCCTCAGCCACGATACCACCTCGAGCCACCCCCACGGGCCTCCTACCTCCCTGCAGCGCGAGCGGAAAGAT
This sequence comes from Galagoides demidoff, assembly GCA_963574575.1. NCBI lineage: Eukaryota > Metazoa > Chordata > Mammalia > Primates > Galagidae > Galagoides > Galagoides demidoff. Next base: position 20,014 of record CAUYQV010174366.1, on the reverse strand, counting down.
GCGCAGCCCAGCCCTCCCCGCCCGTCAAGGGCACTCTTGTCGTCACTTCCCCAGGGGCGGGTCTTTCAAACATCACTTCCGGGGACAGGCGACCGATAGTTCGTTTACACCCAACCTGAGGGGCGGCTCGAATTTTCCACCAATGGAGTGGGTAAACAAAGATACCGCTTAAGGGGCGGAGCCTCAAGTAGTACCGGAAGAGATGGGCGTGCCCTTGGGGAAGCGACCGGAAGAGGAAGGCTTGCCCTCGGGGGAGGGACCGGAGGAGGAGGGCCCTACAGGAAAGACCGGAAGAGGAGGTAAAGGAGGAGGGGACTGCAAGGGAGGTACTAAAGGAGGAAAAAGGCGGAGACGCGGTTCAGGAGCTTGCAAGCTCCACGTGCTTTGTAACTCGCATGTCGCTGCTCTCTTCTTTACCTCTTTCCGAACGACTCCTAGAGGCGCTGGAAGGTTCTTTTTCTTTTCTTTTCTTTTCTGTTTGAGACAAGAGTCTCAGAATGTCGACCTCGGTAGAGTGCCGTGGCGTCAAGCTCACACAGCAACCTCAAACTCTTGACTCATCCTCCCGAGTAGCTGGGACTACAGGCGCCCGGCACAACGCCAGGCTATTTTTTTTCGTTGTTGTTGCAGTTGTCATCGCTGTTTAGCTGGCCCAGGCCGGGTTCGAACCCGCCAGGCTCAGTGTATGTGGCTGGCGCTCTAATTACTGTGCTACAGGCGTCGAGCCTCTTCATTTTCTTTTTTTTGAGACAGTGTCACTCTCTGTAGAGTGCTTTGACGTCATAGCTTATAGCAACCTCAAACTCTTGGGTACAAGGGGTCCTCTTGCCTCAGCCTCCCAAGTAACAGGGGATACAGGCGCCTGCTACAACGTTTTTAGCCGGGGCTGGTTTTGTACCCGCCACCTCTGGCATATGGAGCCGGCGCCCTACTCCTTCGAGCCACGGGCACCATCCCGCCGTGTTTTAAAGACCAGGTTTCACTCTTGTTCAGGCTGGTCTCGATTTAACTCCCTCGGCCTCCCAAAATGCTAGGATTACGGGCGTGCGCAGTAGAAAGGTTCTCTTTCTTGGCGATTGTAGCTCAGTGGTTGAGGCGCTGGTCACATGCATTGGGGCTGGTGGGTTCAAACCCCACCCGGGCCAGCTAAATGACAACAACAAAAAATAGCCTGGCTCTTGTAGTCCTAGCTACTTGGGAGGCTGAGGCAGGACAGTCGCTTAAGCCCAAGAGTTTGAGGTTGCTGTGAGCTGTGACTCCACGGCACTCTACCCAGGGCAAAAAAAAAAAAAAGAAAGCAAGAAAGAAATGAGAACGCCAAACTCTTCAAAGACATAGTATCCCTTAAAGGCAAAGAACTAAACTGGGTTTTAGGAGGCTGTTTTGTGGCCCTTGTCTGTGGTCCTAAAGGAAAAAGAAGTAAGGCAGGGTGGCACCTGTGGCTCAAAGGAGTAGGGCGCTGGCCTCATATACTGGAGGTGGTGTGTTCAAACCCCGTCCCAGCCAAAAACTGCAAAAACTGAAAAAAAAAAAAAGGCAAACAGAAAATATAAGTAGAGAGTTTATTTGGGTCAAGTTTGAGGACTGCTTTCTATATGCTTTGATTAGCAGTATTTATAAGAGAGCTTTTTTTTTTTTTGAGACAGAGCCTCTAGCTCTCACCCTGGGTAGAGTGTTTCGACACCACAGCTTACAGCAAGCTCCAACTTCTGGGCTACAGGCTCCCGCCACAACACCCAGCTAATTTTTGGTTGCAGTCGTCACTGTTGTTTAGCCGGCCCCGGGCTGGATTCAAACCCACCGCTTATGTAGATGTGGCTGGCCCCTTAGCCGCTTTAGCCCCAGGCCCTGAGCCCTGGCTATTTTTCTTATCAATGCACTAGTGTATGACATTACTCTGCCTCTAGGGGCTCTAGTTTCCCATTTTGTGACAAGAAGGGCTGGGCTCCTAGTGGCCCTAGGCCCTTGGAGCTTGTCACTTAGGAGCTGTTGAGGAATTGAGCCTCAGATAAAGTGTGATGATTTGTGAACTGCTTGGGCTTGGGGCCTTCAGTGAGGGCAGAGCAGTCAGTGTTGTTCCTGACTGAAACAGGTGAACTAAAAGAAAATCTTGGCTTGGCACCCATAGCACAGTAGTTACAGTGGTACCGGCCACATGCACTGAGACTGGCGGCTTCAAACCTTGCCCTGGCCAGCTAAACAACAATGACAACTGCAACAAAAAAATAGCCGGGCATTCTAGTGGGTGCCTGTAGTCCTAGCTACTTGGGAGGCTGAGGCAAGAGAATCGCTTAAGCCCAAGAGTTTGAGGTTGCTGTGAACTGTGAAGCCATGGCACTCTTCAGAGGGCGACATAGTGAGACTCTGTCTCAACAAAAAAAAGAAAATCTTGGCTCAGCACCTGTAGCTCAAGTGGCTAAGGTGCCAGCCACATACACCAGAGCTGTCAGGTTGGAATTCAGCCCGGGCCTGCCAAACAACAATAACAACTACAACCAAAAAATAGCCGGGCGTTGTGGCAGGTGCCTGTAGTCCCAGCTACTCTGGAGGCTGAGGCAGGAGAATTGCCTGAGCCCAGGAGTTGGAGGTTGTTGTGAGCTATGATGCCACAGTACTCTACCGAGGGCGATAGAGTGAGACTCTGTCTCTGCAAAAAAAAATTGTTTTATAGGGTATGGCTTCTTTTCCCTGACAGCAGAATCTTCCACCTCCATTTTAACCTGCACTCTAGCCAATGGGAATTACTTATTTCTAGAATTTGCAGAAATGACTCCCCATCTCTCATTTGCATTTGCTACTCCCCACGACTGGAAAGCGTCTTTCTTCTACTTGCCATCTGAGAAAATGCTAGTGGATACCAATTAGGGATCATCTCTGACAACTCCTCCTTTGTGCTTCCACAGCCTCTGTGCATCTGTCAGTCACCACACTGAATATTATTATTGTTTCTTTTTTCTCTTCTCCCCTCCCTGCTCTCCCCCTTCCCTCTCCTTCCCTTCCCTTTCCTTGCTCTCCCTCTTCTCCTTTCTTCTGTCCTTTCCTCTCCTCTCCCCCTCCCTGCACCTCTTCTCCTCACAGGATTGTTCAGGCTGGTCTTGAACTCCCGGGCTCAGTTGTTCTCCCACTTCCATCTCAGCCACAATGCCTGGCTTCATTCTTTCTTTATTTCTCCTCACTCTTCACTATACTGTCAACCCCAGAGGCTTTAGCTGTCTATTGCTTAACCTCAGGGTTTGGCACATCACAGAAGGTGCTTGGTGATTCTTCGTTCCCTGAACAGAGAGCAGTGACCCAAATGGAACCTTCTGACTCCAAATCCCATTTTCCCCATTGCATTACATGACCCCATTGTGCCCTTCCAAAATCATTGCTACATCTTTTCCCAGCTCATCTTGGCCACATCATACTATACTTGTCCTCTATCCAATTGGCAGGTCCACAGCACTGGACACAGCTCTTCCTTTGGGATGGGCTGAGGAAATCCTAAGAGCAGGTCACCCCCCACCACATCTGCCTTCCCCTTGATAGAGTCCCTTGTCTATTGCAGACAGGAGACTAGATGAGGGCATAGGCAGGCTGGATTCTCCACCCTGTTTGACCTCTTGTTTAGCCCTTGCTCTGCCTAGGCCTGGAGCCTTCACTGGGACACCTCCCCACCCCCCGGTTCCTTATGAAGCCAATCTCTGTCAGTGCAGCTGTTCCTGATAATGCCAGACGCCATCTGGTAGGGGTGCTCCTGCCCTGCCCATTTTCATATCTGCTTTTCTGTGTCTCTAGCACTTTCTTATGCACAGCCACTTATCAGTCCTATTCAGCATTTTCCAGGGAGCCAATTTCCCTGCTTAACTCACATTCTGAATCCCAAAGTAGGACCGGGCCTATTTATCTGTATTCTGTATCACTTCACCTCTTTTGACCTTGGTTGGGTTTCTATCTGAGAAATAGTAAGAATAATGCCTTCTTCACAAAGGGACAGCAAGGATGCAGTAGGGACCAAGTCCACATTGTTGTTGGCTGATGACTCCTGCAGGGAGAGAGCCTGTGAGACCCTTAGAGAAGGCTGCGCTCTTAGCAGGTTGCAAAGGGGCCCTCAGCCATTCGGGGGCTCTTCTGTCCAGCCACATCTGACCTGACCTGGGTCTGGCTCAGTCACAAGGCAGGCCCAGGGCACAGGTGTGAGGTGAACAGAAGGAAGCCAGGATGGGTAGCTCCGGTTCTGGGTAAATCTGTCCCCTCCCACCAATATGTATTGCAGTGTTGTTCAGACTTCAGGATGTGGTCACTAGTAGGTTTGCAAAATCAATTTAGTCACACAGGTGTCCTCAAACTATGGCTGGCAGGCCATATGCAGCCCACCTAGGACATTTATCCTGCCCACCGGGTGTTTTTGCCGCCACTGCCTGTCCTGCTTAGCATCTGATTTGTCTGGGGCCCGCAGTCCGGCCCTCCAATGGTCTGAGGGACAGTGAACTGGCCTCCTGTTTAAAAAGTTTGAGGACCCCTGATTTAGTGGATTGTGACCAGCTTTTAAAAAAACAAACAGAATAGAATTGAAAATATCAGAGCATGGCTCGGCGCCTGTGGCTCAAGCGGCTAAGGCACCAGCCACATACACCCAAGGTGGCAGGTTCGAATCCCCAGCCCGGGCCCGCCAAACAACAATGATGGCTACAACCAAAAAATGGCCGGGCCTTGTGGCGGGCACCTGTCCCAGCTACTTGGGAGGCTGAGGCAGGAGACTCGCTTGAACCCAGGAGTTGGAGGTTGCTATGAGCTGTGATGCCATGGTACTCTACCCAGGGGGATAGCTTGAGGCTCCGTCTCAAAAAAAAAAAAGAAAAAGAAAATATCAGAGCATGCTATATGTTATAAGCCTTGTTTTGTAAAACATCTGTTGCTGTTATGTCTCTCTGTGTGTCCTAGATTGTAACATAAAATGTTTCTTCTTCTTCTTTTTTTTTGAGACAGTCTCACTATGTCATCCTTGGTAGAGTGCCATGGCATCAAGCTTACGGCAACCTCAAACTCGGCTTACGTGATTCTCTTGCCTCAGCCTCCCAAGTAGCTGGGACTTTAAGCGCCTGCCACAATGCTCAGCTATTTTTTTTCCCATGAAGTATTGTTTTTAATCAAATCACCAACAAAGACATAGGTAACCTTTGCTTTCTGTAACTTTTTTTGATGAAGCATTCGTTATGTTGACAAATATATAGTTATAATGTTACAATTCGGGGGGCTATGGTAAAATTCCTTTACTGATGATATTAGTGAGCTTTGAGGGAGTCCCTACGCTCCACCCAGGCCGGTACTACCTCAGGCCTACCGTTTACTCATGGGGCCTGCATTTCAGTCCAAGATCTGTTCTGCCAGTGGCTGCCACCGGAGAAGATGCCTGGCTTCCTCTGGTTGCCCAGAGAGACAGGGAGTGTCTGTCCGGAATAGCTTCAGAGGGGATAGGGATAGGGTGGGAGCCCTAGTGTTCCTGCCACAGCTGCTGCTCTGTGCCTCAGGCTACCTCCGCTCCTGTATGGTTCCATCTCATTTGACTGTCCTCTGCTCACTCCCATGCCCTGCTGCAGAATCAGCACAGACCATCAACAGCCCTGGCCCTGTCCACACCACTTGAGAAAATGCCCAAGAATCTGGACTCCATGGGGGACAGGCTTCCAGACCTTGGGGTGAGAGTGGAGGTGAGTGCTGGAAGGTCAGAATTGCACGTAGAGAATATATACAGTTTTATGTCTTGCAGGAGAGTGCCATGGCACCCTAGTAGTGGAGAAGGTCTGGTTTTTAGAGAGTCTCTCCCGTGGAATAAAATGGGAGGACGTTTGAACTCTGCTCACTTGTTCTCATGGGGGAGGAGACTCCGTCTTGGCGATGCATTTTATACCTTTTGTTTGTATCCTTGGGGTTGCAGCTTGCCTCAGCAGGGTTGATGTGCATTCTTCAACCTTCTCTCTTGGCTCAGCTCCAACTCATCAGCTTACTTGCTGAACTTCTGTCCTTTAACTCTCCCCCAGCTATTTTTTTGTTGCAGCTGTCATTGTTGCTTTTTAGCTGGCCCCAGCCGGGTTCTAACCCTCTAGCCTCAGTGTATGTGGCCAGCGTCCTACCCACTGAGCTATGGGTGCTGCCTCTTTCTTTTCTTTTTCTTTTTTTTTATGGTGGGTCACAGCCAAAAAGTTTGAGCATTCCTAATATATTGAAGAGTTACAAAACCCCTGGCCCTGTCCTACAGCCCATGTGTGTATTAACTCATTCAACCCTACAACCCCACAAGGCTGGTGCTTTTAGAGCTTCCATCTTGCAGATGAGGAAACTGAGGCACACAGAAATGAACAGCTTGTCCAGGTCACTGAGATAGTAGGAAATAGGGTCTTAAAGAGGCTGTCCCACCCCTTGCATAGCCTTGGCTATGGGCTCCCAGGGACCAGCCTGCCAGGCAGAGCCAACCAATGGAGGGCAAATGACAATTATGGGGCTGAAACCTGTGAGGGTGCTGGTAGCAGCGGTGGTTCTTGGCAGTGACTGTAAGCAGAGGCACCCACAAGGTGGCAGTGTGATCTTTGCAGACTCCTCTGTGGCAGGGCTGGAGCTTGGTACTGTACTGGGCGCAGCTCCTCCAGTCTGCAGGGCTGGATCCTGGAGCACAGGGCTGCATGGCAGTGATGTGTATGCCCAGCTATCCTGGATGGAGAGAGGCACTTGAAATGCAGAGAGGGGTGGTGGGCCACTGCCGAAACGGCTGGAGCTTTTCTGCAAGAGGTGATGGTCCTAGACAGTGTCTATGCTTTCAGGTTCTATTTTGATACTTCTTTTTTGATACTCTGTCTCACTTTGTCACTCTGGGTAGAGTGCCATGTCATCATAGCTCACAGCAACTTCAAACTCTGGGGCTTGAGTGTTCCTCCTACTTCAGTGTCCCGAGTAGCTGGGACTACAGGTGCCCGTCACTATGCCCGGCTAGCTTTTCTATTTTAGTAGAGATGGGTCTTGCTCTTGCTTAGGCTGGTCTTGATCTCCTGAGCTCAGGCAATCCAACCCACCTCGGCCTCCCTGAGTGCTAGGATTACAGGCGTGGGCCACTGTGCCTGGCCCTTTTATGATTTTTTAAAATGCTTTTGTAGAACAATTAGAACTGTAAGCTATGTTTATGTTTCGCAATTCAAGAAGCTGGTTTCATGTTCTGTTGTGATTCAAGTTCTGTCGTGTTTCCAGCAGTTACACAAGGTCCCCTTGTGGGCATGCTGCTGCCCTCCCCACCTCAGCGGGAGGCCAGTGCCCTTCACAGACTACTCAGGCTGGGGCATCAGGCCAGTCCGCTCTTGGGGTGAGGCTTCTCACCCACTTCTGCCCCACTAGGGCTGATGGCTTGGATTCTGCTGTTCTGGGCAAAGCCTGCAGCTGCTGGGGGCTAGGGAGGGAGGCAGGGACCCTTCCTCTTTGCCAAATCTCCCTTGCCCTTTAATAGTACTTCTCTCAAATCAGAAGTAGAGGTGGGGCAGAGAAGTGAACCTACTTCCTCACTGGGGGCTGCTCCTAACACACTGGGCAAGTCGATTGACCTATCTGGTACGTTCCTTGTCTATATGCCACAAAGAATGTTAACTGTACGGAAGGTTTGGAACCTTCATAATAATGAAACATCACTGGGCGCAGTGCCTGATGTCTTTACTCCAGCACCATGGGAGGCTGATGCAAGAGGATTGCTTGAGGCCAGGGGTTGGAAACCAGCCTGGACAACACAGTGAGACCCTGTTTCTACAAAAACAAACAAAACAAAACAAATCTAACAAGATTATCTGGGTGTGCTGGTATGTGCCTATAGGTTTAGAAGCTCAGGAGGCTAAGGTAGCAGGATCACTTGAGCCAGGAGTTTAAGGCTGTAGTGATCGTGCCACTGCACTCTAGCTTAGGAATTAAGGTGTACAAACTCTTTGAAAGGTACACTTTAAAGTAAATATTAGGTCTATTTATTTTTTGTTTTGAGACAGGGTCTCACTCTGTCACCTTGGGTAGAGTGCCATGGTGTCATAGCTCACAGCAACCTCAGACTTTTGGGCTCATTCTTCTTGCCTTAGCCTTCTGAGTAGCTGGGACTACAGGTACCTGCCTCAATGCCCAGATAAAATATTAGGTTTACTGTTGGCTTCATCTCTTGTGTAAGATAGGACGTTTCTATTGTGTCAGGAGCCAACTCAGACCAGCTCATGAAAAGGAACTTAGTTCATACGACTGACATGTTCAAGGGTGCAGCTAGGTTAGGAGGCTGAGGCAAGACAGTCAAGGTGGGATCCCGGGCCTCAAATGATGTTGCAGAGTTCTGTGGGGTTTCCATCACTTATTTTGCTTTTCTTCAGCATTATTTTTTTCTCAGAGACAGAGTCTCACTTTGTCGCCCTTGGTAGAGTGCTGTGGCATCACAGCTCACAGCAACCTCCAACTCCTGGGCTTAGCTGATTCTCTTGCCTCAGACTTCCAAGTAGCTGGGACTATAGGCGCCCGCCACAATGCCCCGCTATTCTTCAGCATGTTGATATATTTCTCCACCTGTTGGGAAACATGGCTGCCGGCAGTTATAGGAAGACAAACTTTTTTTTTTGAGATAGTTTCACTCTGTAGCCCTCAGTAGAGTGCCATGGTGTCATCATAGCTCACAGCAATAGCTTACAGCAACCTCAAACTTCTGGGCTCAAGTAATCCTCTTTCCTCAGCCTCCCAAGTAGCTGGGACTACAGGTGCCTGCTACAGCGCTCTTATTTTTTAGAGATGGGGATGGGGGTGGGGCTCGCTCTTGCTCAGGCTGATCTCAGACTCCTCCTGAGCCCAAGCAGTCCTCTGGCCTTGGCATCCCAGAGTTCTGGGATTACAGGTGTGAGCCACCATGCCTGGCCAAAACAAACTTCTTTTTTGAGACAGAGCCTCAAGCTGTTGCCCTGGGTAGTGTTGTGACATCATAGCTCACAGCAGCCTTCAACTCCTGGTCTTAAGTGATTCTCTTGCCTCAGCCCCCCCAAGTAGCTAGGACTACAGGCACCCACCACAATGCCTGGCTAGTTTTTAGTTGTAGTTGTCATTGTTGTTTGGCAGGCCTGGGCTGGATTCGAACACGCCAGGTCTGGTGTACATGGCTGCCACCTTAGCTGCTTGAGCTACAGGTACTGAGCCAAAGTTTTGGCTGGAACTACAGGCCCTGCCACAAAACCTGGCTATTTTTTGTAGTTGTCATTGTTGTTCAGCTGGCCAGGTTTGAACCTGCCAGCCTTGGTGGATGTGGTGGGTACCCTACTCACTGAGCTATAGGCGCTGCCTGCTATATAACTTCTTAATCAATTGATATCTGGTAACATAGGAAGTCTTTGATGCCAGAGGAGGGTTCTGTGATCTGTAAAAGTTGTGCTGGGCCAGTATCATTTTACCTGGTGAAAACCCCTTTCAGATGCAGAGATTTTACTCTAGGAGAGACATACATTCCACATATTCCTCTTGCTGACATGTGCCAGTGCTAGGACTACAGCGCTAGGACTACAAGGCGTGAGCTACCACGCCTGGCCTATTTTCTCACAAACTTGAAATTCAGGTAGTGTTCAGGAGGGACAGCTCATTTCTTTGTCACATGGTTGTCAGCTTGGGGAGGAGTCAAGTGGGGCTGCAAGATTCACTTTTGAGGTGGTGCCTTGCAGGGCAGTGAGCTGGTGCTGGCTGTCAGCCTGCAGCTTGGCCATGTGCCCCCATTTCCTTCTACATGGGCTCCTCCATGGGGCTGCCTTGAAGTGTGGTGGTTGGGCTCCAAGAGGTAATGACATTGCCAGCCTCTTAGGGCCTGTGCCCAGAAACTGGCCTACTGTCATTGCCACAATATTCTTTTGGTCAAGGCAGTCCCAGAGCCCACCCTGATCCAAGTAGCCACCTGTATTACCTGTCTGGCCCAGTGTGTGGACACAGACCTCACATCTTCACATCTTTTTTTTGAGACAGAGACTCTGTCTCACTTTGTCATCCTCAGTAGAGTGCCATGAGGTCATAGCTCACAGCAACCTCAAACTCTTGGGCTCAAGCAATTCTTTTTTTTTTTTTTTTTTTTTGAGACAGAGCCTCAAGCTGTCCCCTTGGGTAGAGTGCCATGGCTTCACTGCTCACAGCAACCTCCAACTCCTGGGCTCAAGTGAGTGTCCTGTCTCAGCCTCCCAAGTAGCTGGGACCACAGGTGCCCGCCACAATGCCTGGCTAAATTTTTTGGTTGCAGCCATTATTGTTGTTTGGTGGGCCCGGGCTGAATTTTAACCCATCACCTTAGGTGTATGTGGCTGGCACCTTAGCCGCTTGAGCCATAGGCGCCGAGCCGGGCTCAAGCAATTCTCTTGCCTCAGCCTCCCATAGCTGGGACTACAGGCACCCACCACAGTACCTGACTATTTTTTTTTGTTGCAGTTGTCATTATTGTTTAGCAGGCCTAGGCCAGGTTTGAACCTGCCAGCCTCAGTGTACTGACACCCTAACCACTAAGCTATGGGTACTGAGCCTGGTGGGGCTTTTCTGCATCTGATTACTTTCTAATGATTTCAAATAATGCCAGAGACTGGTTTGAGATGGTAATACCTCCAAGAATGAAAAATCAGGTGACAGACTGATTTTACAGTGAACACTCAGCTTGGGGCTTTCTCCAGAAGGGTGGATAAATCAGTCTTATTTATAGAGTCAAGAAAGGAGCGAGACAGGGTAGCCTGTTGTTCCTTTCTTTCCTGCTTAACTACATCTGTTGCTTGCTATTTTTTCAGTGTTGATGGATTGGTCATGTGGTATACTTGGATTAAATACATGGGTGGAAGTGTCTCATATATTTGCCCATCAACCTCACTTTGTAGCAGATTTACATTCTGTCTGGGATGCCAGACTGAATTAAATGCTTTTTTAAAGCTTGCAGTCTGACAAAAATCTTTACCCAGTCAGCATATTCACTATATTTAAAAAATAAGCATCTGCAGTGCAATGATGCAGCCTAAGGCTTATTTTCTAGGGAGCCATCTGCAAAGGGACAGCAGGGCCACGTGGTTATGGGAGTCTGGATCTAGCCAAGAGCGGATGTTCCCAGGAAAGGGCTTTGGATCCAGAAAACCCCTGTCCCTGGAATTCTGAGCAGATCTGTGAAGATCTAGGGGGGACCAGTAAGAAAGCAATCACCTGTGATCCTGGGCTTTGAAAAACCACCACGATTCTCTTAGGCACAAAGGCTTTCCCATGGCTTACTAGCTTATGAATGATGAGAGAGTGCAGACCCCTGGTAAGGAAAGAAAATGAGAAGCTGGACCAGGTAAGGGAGCTGGGAACTCACTCCATCATCGCTTTCATACAAAGGCATTTATGAATATCTCCTTGCCTATAGGAGTGCTCACAGCAGAAAGACAGCAGGCGGAGTTTATAAAACTTGACTGGGTAGGTGGGGAGCAAGGCATAGTTCAGGATGCCAGAGGGCAGGGGAAGGTAAGAGGCGGGACTAGAGAGAAGAGGCAGCACTAAAGATTAGTCTGGGAGTGCAATCTTCAGAAGGGAGCAACTTAGCTAAGATGGCTTGGCAGGAGCTGTCCTATCTCTGCCTGAAGACATGATAGGCTGGGATGGCCCCCCTGGGATCCAATCCATAGCTAAGTCCAAACCCTGCAGAAAATGGGGCAATAGTGTGACACAGGCAGGGCCTCCTGCTGGGAACCAAGTTACTCAACATCTCTGAGCTGGTGTCTTCAGCAATATTCTGGGGGAAATAGTCACACCTGCTTGTTATGGCTGCTGAGGAAATTAGAGCTTGCTTTAAAGTGCTTGCCACAAAACCTTCTGAAGATGAGGATGGGTTTTGCCTGTGAGACACCCTGTGGGTGGGATCCAGGTTCATGTGCAGAGCAGATTAGGGTTTGCAGCAGATGGGCACTTGAGATGAGAGAACTGAGGCCAGCCTGGTGCTCAGTGACAGTGCAGCTGGCGACAAGCCTGGCTGTGAAAAGCAGCTCACAGGTGGAGGGAATGCCTTTCTGCTGACCCTGCCTGCTGGGTGCCACCCAGGGACCAGAAGACGAAGAAGGAAACCCCTGCATACCACATTTCAGCTCTGCCATCTGCCTATGGTACAGTCACTGCGATGGTCTGAGCAGTCTTTGGTGATCATACATCAGTGGGAGCCTGAGGTCCTGTGAAAGAGGAGCAATTATGGGCAGCTGTGCCCACAGTCTGGCAGGAGACAGTTAGAGCTCCTCCTTATTGCTGTCCAGGGACTGGACTGGAGACCCTGGAGCCAGAGGAGCACTTACTGGCCCATGGTGGCCAGGCTCCTGGCTGCTGTCTTTCGAGTGCCTGCCCATGGCCGCGTAGTCTCGGAGGAGCCTGCTTTCCACTCCATGCTGCCGAAGGCTCTCTGTACTTGCAAGCCCCTGCATTTTCAGGTACCCTTGCTGGCAAAAGGGTGGCAGCTTCTGGTATGTTAGGGTGAACAGGAAACAGGATTCTACATGGAAACAAAAGGAGAAGAATCAGTCAGGCTGGAAAGTATGGGGAGGGTGAAAGAGGGGAGCTGCTAATGCCAGGGGCTGGGGGCTTCACTGGGGCCTAGCACAGCATCCTATAGACCTTGAAACTGGGAGCTGACCCCCCTGGGCATCTCACGTCCAACCTGAGTAGGTCATGCAGGGATCATGACCCTCTATGAGGCTCCAGAAACAAGAGGCTGCCTTGACATTTTGGAGGAACAAGGCAAACCACAGAAATGCCTCGGCTCCCACATATCAGGCCCACACGGTGCTCTGCATGGACCAGCCTGGGGTGGGAGCTCGGTCCCTCAGGAGCAGCCTTTTCTAGAAGTTGGCCTGGGGGCATCCACAACTCAGCGGTCAGTTCCACTGTGAGCTCAGAGCTGCCTGCAAAGATTTATTCCATTGACAAAATTTCAATCACAAATACTGTGTGCAAAGTTCCGTTCTGAACACCTTGGGGGACAGAGAGGTAAAACAGGTCAGTCCTCATCTACGTGATAGTGGGAAGTTGACATGTCAAATTTGGTTAATCACAAAGCAGCCGTGGATACTTATAATTGAGAAATATGAAGAAACCACCAAAAGAAGCTATGAGAAGAAAGAAGGAATGACCCTAAGAGCTAGGAGTATCTTCTGGGGAATGAGAATGAAGGTGGGGGAGGTGGGAAACAAGTCAATCAGCCAAGGGCTTACGTGCGTTTGATTGAAAAAACAGAAGAGATGACACAGGTATGGGCTCAGTCAGCTGAGAGAGAGACAGGAGGGGAAAACAGAATGTTCCGAAACTGGCTGGAGTCCTTTGTAACTCTGAGTAAGACTTCTATCTCCTCAGGGCTTCTTATCTCAAGTAAAAGACGGGCATAGTATGGGGATGCTGTGAAGCTTACATGGGCGACCAGCCTGAAGGGTGCTCCACAAATATCCCTTCCTGCTTTATTTCTGACTCTTAGCACAGTGGTCCTGGCAGGACAGGTGGTGGCAACCCTGTCGGAGCCGGGAAGAGAGCAGATGTGCAGGGGGACAAGAGGAGGGCAGCACGGTGGTGCTTGCCTTGTGGAGAGTCAAGGTCTGGCAGTTACCACCTTCTGATGATGTCACCCACCCCTTTACAGGCCCTGGGAGCGCAGAAGCCCAGCAGAATCTGGAGCCAGCACCACAGCTGCCCACCGCTATCGGGTGGGGGGAAGCCACTCTGCCAGCTGCCTTTTGTTGGGAAGGTTCATCTCAGTTCAAGACAGTGGCACATGGTAGCTTATACTGTTGAGCAGCATCTAGACAGTAGGAGACAAGAAGCTAATGGGATGATCCATTGCTGGGACCCACAACTCGGAGTGGGAATACACTCCCTAACACACACTGGCATTTTTATGTACTCCTGAAACCAAGAGAAATAGGCAGCTTTTTGGAGCTGAGGACTTTAGATTTTATTTATTTATTTTTTTTAGGACTCTAGACTTTTAACATGTAATTTTATGTGAAAGTGTATGATCAAGGTTGATAATATGCAGACTGCTAGCACTTCAAAGTTGCTTAGTTATTTTTGTGCTTTTTTTTTTTGAGACAGAGTCTCACTCCATTCCCTGGGTAGAGTGCCGTGGTGTCATAGCTTATAGCAACCTCCAACTCTTGGCTCAAGCAATCCTCTTGCCTCAGCCTCCTCAGTAGCTGGGACTATAGGTGTCCATCACAACGCCTGGCTAGTTTTTCTATTTTTAGTGGAGATGGGGTCTCACTCTTGCTCAGGCTGGTCTCCAACTCCTGAACTCAAGCAATCCATCCACTTCAGTCTCCTGGAGAAGAAGCCACATCAGAGCTGAGAGGATGGCCTTCCTGCCCTTGAGTGTAGGTGTGAGCCACCGCACCTGGCTGAACTGCTAAATCTTGAATTTCTAATTTCCTATTTACTTATTTATGTAGAAACAGGGTCTCACTGTGTTGCCCAGGCTGGTTTTAAACTCCTGGCCACAAGTGATGCTTGTGCCTCAGACTCCCAAGTAGCTAGGATTACAGGTGCATACCACTGTGGCCAGCTATCATACAATTTATACTTTATTTCCAGAAATTCTATTTGAATCTTCCTGAAAACTGCCCAGATCATTTTGGGAGTCTCTAGCTCATCATTATATTTTGGTAATTTTTGTTACTTCTTTGACTGTGTCAGTTCTGTTTCCCTTATCTAAAATACTTGGGATGGCTTGGTGCCTGTAGCTCAGCAGCTAGGGCACCAGCCACATACACCAGAGCTGAAGGGTTTGGATCCAGCCTGGGCCTGCCAAATAATGACAACTATAACCAAAAAATAGCCGGGCACTGTGGCAGGTGCCTGTAGTCCCAGCTACTTGGGAGGCTGAGGCAAGAGAATTGCTTAAGCCCAAGGGTTTGAGGTTGCTGTGAGCTGTAATGCCACAGCACTCTAACCAGGGCAACATAGTGAGACTCTGTCTCAGAAAATAAATAAATAAATAAAATAAAATACTTGGAACCAGAAACATTTCCAATTTTGGATTTTTTAAAATTCTGGAATATCTGTATTATACTTACTGTTTGAATATACTTAATCTGAAAATCTGAAATCTGAATTGCTCCAATGAACAGCTCCTTTGAATGTCACATTGGTGCTTACAAAGTTGTGGATTTTGGAGCATTTTAAATTTTAAGTTAAGGGGGGCCTGGTGGTTGGAGATTTTCAGGGGAGATCTTTTCCCCCACTCTGTCCAGGGCCAAAAAGTATGCACCTCCTCTGTTTCCCTCTTGGCAGTGTTTGCCTCCTAGCTTACCCACTGAGATCCAAGCTTTGTTTGAGGATCTTAAGCAGACCTTCCATCCTGCTCCAGCTTTGTCCTCCCAAGCAAGGGCCAGTCAGCTAAATGCAGGTGCTGGGCTCCTGGTGACCTGCAGGTATCCCTGGCCCAGCAGTGGCCTATGCTTTTTATGTGTCTGGCCTCTGTGGAGTCCCATTATTTTCCTGCCAGGTCTTTAAAAGGGACGTATTATGCAGTATTTTTAAGTGTGCTACACTGGGAGGGGGTTTCTGTGAATATCTAGCCCACCGTGTTGCAGGAAACAAAGAATCTCGGGTTTGGATTCCTTTGTCCTTCAGGAACTTGAGTTACCTGCATAGAAGCTTCTTAAATCAGTGTCCAAGCAGTTCTCCAGGAAGCGCCTCAGAGGTAGAATGTGCCCAACGGGGGCGGTCCAGTCTGTCAAGAAGTCCTCCACGATGTGGTGGATGGCTGTGGGCCGAGGCAGCGGCCAGTGTGGGGGGCGGTATCTTACCTCCTCTTCTGTGGGGAGGGGAGAGGAAGCCACATCAGAACCGAGAGAATGGCCTTCCTGCCCTTGAGCCGACATCCCCAATGCCTCCCTCATTCGCTGTCCACTCCCGCACTGGGCTGTGGTTGGCTTGTTCGACAGCCATCTCCATATATGTGGAAGGCTGATGTGAGGAAGAGGAACTAGCCTTGTCTCTGTGGTCTCCGAGGGCAGTACTAAGACTAGTAACTGGAAGTTGGGATTTCTCTGAGACTCACACAGGTCTACCATGGCTCCCTGAAAACTGGTCTTTCTGTGAGAAGACTCAAAGCTCTGCCCTGAAGGGGTTTCAGAGCTCATGTAGTCCAGCTTCCCACTGGTGTGGCCTCCCTCCTGTGGTGTCCCTGTCAGAGGTGTCCTGCTGCTGAGCAGCTCCCAGTCCTAGTTGCTCCTTATGCCAAATGCAGACCTGTGTCCGTGTTGCTTTTACCTTTGATCCCCCCTCTGCCCTTGGGAACAGCTCCTGTTAGGCCACCCTCTTCCACTGACTGCCCTTCAAGTTCTGAGGCAGGAGCTGTGTCCCCAGGTTGGTCATTCAGTGGCAGCTACCCTGTGCCTACACTGCGCTGGCATTCTGTGGGTACTGTCAATTTCTCTTCACATGATATTACAAGGAATGTCCTGTTGTCATCCCCACTTTACAGATGAGGGTGAGGCTCAGAGAGGTTCACTGATAGCTCAGGGCCGCACAGTGAGGCAAGGACATACCTGCACTGTGTTGGCCAGCTCTAGTTCCTTCTAATGTTCAGTATTCTGCAGATCCTCCCTCCCCCCACCATGGTTAGCCTCCTATGGAGACCTTGCAGAGTGACACTTACAACGTAGTGAGTGTCCCTCTTACAAGGTGGTGCTGGAAGACAGCACACCAATCCAATCTGCCTGCGCAGATCACAGCCTGTGCCAGAATCTAGAAATGGCATTTGTCATTCTCCCACCTTCTGCCCCTGCCTGGTCTTTAGGTAGAGTGCCCCCCACCGCCTCCTGTCAGCTGAGGGCATTGTGTGGTTTAGTGGTGACAGCCCTACAGACAGTAGGGGCAGAACACCACCTCCAGGAAACCTACACTCAGGGAGGCGGACCGAGGTCAGCTCACCGGTGGGGAGTTGTCTGTAGTAGTAGATGACGGGGTGGAGGAAGTTAGACTGCCAGGCATCTTCTGTGTGCCCCACAGACCGGTCATAAAAAAAGACGTCCTTGTCGGGTCCAGAGAAATTTTTGCCATACTCCATGTTGATGACAAAGAGCCCATGCTCTGCCTTCTTCCCGGTGAGGGTCTCTAGCTGGGGCAGTGTGAGCAAGGGCAGTTCCTCCAGGTACTCGAATGCCGTGGCGTTCCTGGGGAGAACGGCAGCATAAGTCGGGGGGCCTTGGTGCTGTGGCTGAGATAAGGGTGTGGCACCTGGTGTGTGTGTGTGTCTCTACCTCCCAGAAGTGTCAATCAAGCAGTGTACAGATGCCTCACTTTAATACACTATCACAGCTGGGCCCTCACTAACGCATGGGAGTGATGAAACTGTGTAACCTGAAATAGATATTTGGAGAACAGTGTTCCAGGGTGAAAGAACAGCAACAGAGGCTCGGTGTCTGTGGCTCAAGTGGCTAAGGCGCCAGCCACATACATCTAAGGTGGTGGGTTCAAATCCAGCCCGGGCCCACCAAACAATGATGGCTGCAACCAAAAAATAGTCAGGTGTTGTGGCGGGCGCCTGTAGTCCCAGCTACTTGGAAGGTGGAGGCAGGAGACTCGCTTGAGCCCAGGAGTTGGAGGTTGCTGTGAGCTGTGATGCCACGGCACTCTACCCAGGGGGACAGCTTGAGGCTCTGTCTCAAAAAAAAAAAGAACAGCAACAGAAAAGCCCTAAGGAGGGAGCCAGGCCTTGTGTTTCAAGGAAGAGGAAGAGGCCATCGAGGCTAAGCAGCGTGAACGAGGCAGAGGAGGTCTGCAGAGGCGAGACAGGGAGGGCTGTGTCTGCCATGACAGCAACCACAGGTTTCACCTGGATGGAGAAGGAAGCTGCTGGCCCTGGGGGACACTGAGCAGAGACATGACCAGAGTGGCTCAGGTTTGTAAGGGTCACTTTGGCCACTGTGCTGAGAACAGACTGTGGGCCAAAGGTGGAAGGCAGCCAAGTTAGCACAGGTGAGGGATGCTGGTGCTGGGCATCAAGGAGGCAGTGGTGGAGCCAGTGAGAACTGGCTAGATTCTGGCTAGATCCTAGACAGAACTAAAAGGCGGAGGGGACAGGACCAGTCCACAGTTTGAATGGAGGGTGTCATTCCAGAGAGGGGCACCAGAGAGGTGGTGATGTGAGGTTTTCATGCTGAGCAGGTCCCTGAACTTGGTGTGCTGTGCAACTACCTGCCTTTGGGTCAGGCTGTTCTCCGGATCAGTGCAGTTGGTTGTTCCTCTGCTGTCACCTGCCATCTGTCCTGAGTGTCCTATGTCCCTCTGGGCTATGCACTGCTTCCTTCTCAGAAACTGTCCTCTGATCTGCTGCTCATCCTGTGATTGGTGAGGACATGACCAGCGTGGATCTGGCCTGAGGGAACTCAGACCCGCACTGTGGGTTCTCCCACAGTTCTCTCCTTTACTGATAATCTCCTTGGGGCCAAATGTTTTCTGTGAGGGACCATCCCGCCTTCCTTCATTGCTGCAAGGTAGGCATAATTATCCCCACTTTGCAGAAGAGGAGAGAAAGGCTCAGGGAGGCTGGCTAACTTACCCAAGGTCATATAGTAATAAACTCTGGGTTCATCCTTGGGAATGTCTATCTGATGTAGAACTTGTGGTGTTGATTTCGCTGATCTTTCCCCCTACAACAGACCCCCTGCTTCCCCCTTAGAGGCTTCATCTTGGGAAGAAATAGCTGGGTATCCCACACCTGGAACAGGCAGAGGGTGGAGAGGGATGGGTGGGAGGGGCTACTCACTCCTTTAGCAGGACGACATCGCCCAGCACACTGAACATTTGGTAGAGCCCAGAAGCCTCGTTCACACGCCGGATGATAGAGTTGGTCAGCTGTGTGATGGGGAGCTCAGTGGAAGGCCAGGTGATGCCATGGTGGCGGTACTCCAGGAGCCGGTGGACAGCTCGCACTGAAATGGCCAGAGCAGGAATAGCAGGCTGCAGGTTACCTTTGCTCACCAGGGGAGGTACAGGCCTCACTGACTCCTTGGTACTCAACACACACTTGGGTTTGCATAATTCTGTGGGTGGTGAGCAAGTGAGGGAGGAGACCACAGAAGCCTTTAGAGCAGCACCAGTGGATGTTTCCTAGAAAGAGCCAGGCAGCCCATATCCTCTGCTTTGTGTGCCACATGCTACGCAGCGACACTGCTGATTCTGCCCCTGGTATGAAAGCAGCCAAGGTGACAGAGAAAGCAGGGGACACAGCTGGATTTGGTCACAGGCCAGAGTCCATCCACCTTGCTTTAGGCTATCTGCATGAGTCCCCCACCCTCATCTCGAACCAGATGCAGGGGCTTCCTTGGAAACCTTTCCCCTTTCACAGGCACTATTTCCATCAGAGTTACCCCTAGTGAAGCTTCGGGTTGCGCCCTCTTTCCCAGCTTAAACCCAAACTGCCCTAAGTTCTCTCTTGAGACACTGTGTATCTGCATGAAGACAGCAAAGCCACTGCTATTTAACAGTGAGCTGGTCCTCTGGATGCCTGTGGCTGCCGCCCATGGCTGTGGGACCAGAACAGCACACATAGGTTTAGGGGCCTGCTCTTCCAAAATTCATCAGCCAAACCCCCAAGTCCAATAAAGCCGAGGACGCACTCACACAGCTCACATGAAAGGGAATCCAGGGGCCAATAATAATCTCAGGAGGAGATGCTCAGCCTCGCCACAAGGCTGGCTCGCTGAGGAAAACTTTTTTTTTTTAAATTTTGAGACAGACTCTTATTATGTCGCCCTTGGTAGAGTGTCGTGACGTTACACCTCACAGCAACCTCCAACTCTTGGGGTTAAGCAATTCTCTTGTCTCAGTCTCCCAAGTAGCTGGAACTACAGGCGCCCACCACAACGCCCGGCTATTATTTTTTTTTTTTTGAGACAGAGCCTCAAGCTGTCCCCCTGGGTAGAGTGCCATGGCATCACAGCTCATAGCAACCTCCAACTCCTGGGCTCAAGAGAGTCTCCTGCCTCAGCCTCCCAAGTAGCTGGGACCACAGGCGCCC
>CAUYQV010174364.1:0-26476 GCA_963574575.1 Galagoides demidoff | reverse complement strand
CAAAACCATTCAGTTTTTAATCCTATTTTATCTTATGTGATTGAAGTAGGAGCCCTTCATTTTAGAATTTAGGATACCAACTCTTTATAGAAATATTATTGATAGACTGTTTATTGCAGCTCAATTTACAATTGCCAAAATTGTGGAAACAGCCTAAATGCCCACCAACTCAGGAATGGAGTACTAAGCTGTGGTATATGTATACCATGGAATACTATTCAGCCACTAAAAATTGTGGAGACTTCACATCTTTTGTATTAACATGTATGGAAGTGGAACACATTATTCTTAGTAAAGTATCACAAGAATGGAGAAGCATGAATCATATGTACTCAATTCTGATAATGTGGACTACTGGTGACCTAGTACACAGTAGGGGGGGGGTTCAGGAAAAGGGAAGAAGAAAGGGAATGGGGGGATCATGGGGTGTGACATCTCCTGGGAATGGGTCACTATTATAAGAGGGACTTTACCTAACAAAGCAATCAGTATAACCTAGTTCTTTGTACCCTCAATGAATCCCCAACAGTAAAAATAAAGTCTGAATGAATCTGATTTTCTTGGCCAGAGCAATAAATGTAGGCCTTGTGGAGTAAGGAATACTCCACAGTGAAAATCTCAGTGAAAAAGAACCAAAGAAGGACATTTTCTTATTTTGCATGTTCCCATGCAAGTTTTAGACTAACCTCTTGACTGCATAATGCAAGAAAGAGAACCAAAGGGGCATAGCAGAAGGCTTTAGAGCCAAACTGAGTTTGAAACTACCAGCCAAGTCTCAGACAACTTCCTGAATGGAGCATGCATTTTCCATACCAAAAGCAGCATAAATGAGATGTGACAGCAGTTACTTGTCACAAAAGCTAAAATAGAATTTCAATTTCAAGGTTAATTGCTTGATTGTATCCTAAAAAATATGCAGAAACACAGCCGAAACAAAAATTAATATTTTTACATGGTTATAATGGAATATGTATTTTGTACAACCTAATATTAGAAAGGTCATGATACTAAACCAAACTTTTTTGACAAAAACCAACCCTAAAGGAAAAATATAATCAACAAATATCAACCCTCAGATGAATGAGATGTTGGAGTTACTAAAAAATGTTTCAATGCATCTATTGTAACTATGGAACATGTATTAAAATAAATGCAAATACTGTGAAGGAAAACGTGTGTTCTTGGCATAAGAGAAGAAATTATGAAATTAAACTATCAAGAATTAAAATTTCACTGATCAATGGATAGAAATTGCAAAGAAAAGAACCAGTGATCTTTCAGATAGTTCAACAGAAAACAACCAATCAAATGAATGAACAAAGAGGACAAAAAGATTGAAAAACTATAAACAGGGCCTCAGGTACACATGAAACAATTTCAAGATTATTTTAGTCTGTGTCATTGACTTAGAGAGAAAATGATTGGGGCATAAAAATATGTATGGGTAGAAATGGAAAACTTATGTGTGTTCCAACATATGTGCATGATGGAAAACTTCCAAAATGTGACAAGAGACATCAGGTTTAAGAAGTTCAAACCAAGAAGCAAATCTCGAACAGGACAAACTCCATGCCTAGACTCTTCACAATCAAACTTGATAAAACTAAAAGTAAAGAGAAATATTTAAAAGAGAATAGAAAACAACAAACTACAATTAGGAGTTTGAATGATTGAAGTAACTATTGATTTTTTTCATCAGAAAGCAAAGACCAGGAGACAGGTGAATTATTATTTGAACTGCTAAAAAGAGAAAAGATGTATTAAGCTAGAATTCTATGGTATTTATATCATCCATAAGTGAAGTAAATGTTACTAAATAAAGGAAAATAAAATTATTTGTTAGAAGTTTCTGCTCTAGAAAAATATTAAAAGAACTTCCTAAAATTGTAGAGAAATAATAGTAGAAAAAAATCCTTGGTTCTTCTGGAACAAAGGTAAAATAACAAAGTTAGGAAATAGTTATATATAAAAGAGTAGTTGTAGTTTCTACCTTAAGTTGTTTAAAATAAATAAAATTATCTTTATTCACAGGGGAATGATATTGCTCTCATAGAAAATCGGGAGGAATCTATAAAAACATCCACGAAGACTGTTGAGTTTAGCAACATTGGCAAATACAAGATAAATGCAATGTTATATTTTGGTTGCATGAACACTGGAGTTTTGCCACATGTCATTTACAGTAATAATAAAATATATTAAGTATTTAGTCATAAATCTTAAAAAGAAATGTATGTAGGAACCATATGTTATAAACTACCAATCCCTGATGAAAGCACTTAAAGAAGATGGAAGTAATTAGACATATACACCATACTTGCAAATTGAAAAATTAGGTATTATAAGAATATCAATTTTGTCTTGTGGATCTTTAGATTAAATGTAATATAAAGTAAAATCCTATTAGGATTTTATGACAAAAATTTACAAGCTATTTTAAAAATTTTTATGGATTCTCACGATGACTAGCCAAAACAAATAAAAAATATTGCGGAACAAATACTACCTAATTTTAAGCCTTATTAATAGGTATGAAATTAAAGGTACAGTAATAAAGACAAAGCATACTGATGAAAGATCTCTACATCAAAGGTCTATAACAAAGAGTCCAGAAATAGACCTTCAGATATGTGGTTAATTGATTCTCAAAAAAGGTGTAAAAGCAATTCTATAAAGTTAAGGTTGTCTCATCTTTCATGGTAAAAACAGTGACTTCTCTTTCCTGAAAATGTCATTTATTTTGGGTCCATATCCAGATTTCTTTTCACAATTTGCAACGTTTCTTCCGGCATGCTGTTAGTCAACTTACCCAATGGCATCTTCAATATCATAGAACATATCTCAACATATCTTCTGATTAGGGAATTAACTCACAGTGGGTGAAGTATAGAAACATGTTCTTGTTCCCTGAATTTATTCATGGTGTTATAGCATCCATTATTCTCTAGGCTTGCTTCATGGGACAACAGAGTGGTGCTAGAAACTCAGTAATGATGGTAGGTGGGTGACAACATCTGTCAAAATGGTGGTTTTCTCTATGTTGCAATATGCTCTAAATTAGTGATTGGTATATATCATGTCTTCCACAGCTGGAATTGATAAGTCTAACAGCCAAGGTGTGGAGACAGGAGTAAATTTGGTCTCTATTTTCCACAACCATTCACACGAAATATTTCTTTCAGTCTCTGAAATGAGAGCCTTTTTCTGGTTCTCAAAGAAAGAATTCTTTCACCAGGAAACCCAACATAAGTTACACTGAATTGGGAGATTGCCCCTTTTGCACATTAGAATGCACAGGCTCATAAAGGATTTAATGTACTGAACGTTATGACAGTTCTTGGTTATCCACAGTTTATGATGTTGCTAATATAAAATGAAGTTAATACTAAATATATCTGAAACTAATGGCATTCCTAGTCCTCTCAAGTCCATTGATAAATGTCACCAAGAAACTATAACAATTATATACCAGCAGGATCATTAATGACATAGATTTGTTTACAATTCTTATTTGGTTCACCTCGCTCCCCCCAAATAAATAATCCTTGTCAGCGGTGGTGCTTGATGTGGATAAAGAGCAAAAGGAAAGACAATGAGGAAAGGGTTATAAATATCAACTCTGTCTGTACAGTAAGCTGAAGCAATGACTGTAGCCATTGTGTACTTTTTCATTTTGATATGTATATATTTTTATATATTAAACATTTTTTTTCTTCTACTCCTCCATTTTAATGTAGGGGTCAATAACTAAGACTTTGGTATTTAAATTAGAAGACATCAAAAGGAGATTGTGCTGGCCATGACAGAATGGCAGGGGACAGATGGGTGTACAATGCCCTAAGTGGTTTTGGGCTTCCTCATTTAGGGGAGGCTGAGAGTATCTTTGATGTTTAGGTTCATTAGGATAGGTAGAAATAGACGGGTGTAATTCTCTGTTTACTTATATATGTTTGATTATATATGTTTAATTAAGCAAAAGAATGTATGGATACTTAACAAACAAGAGTATGGGCTGAAAAGGAGGAGGTGGTGATCGAAACCAGTCATCACCACCACCTCCTTGTAAAGTCAACTCTTCGTGGCAGAGAAGCTGGTAAGTATTACTTCCCAGAATCCATTTTTCTGTATAGTTCCAGGACATAGGTAGCCAAAAAAAGGTATGTAAATAAAATAGTAAAAGTAGAAGATAAGCTATTTTCTTATGAAATCAGTTGCAAACAGATAGCATGGGTAGATGTGAGATTCATTAAGTCTTCCCAACAAGCCCCTGGGAATTATCCACTACACTGCTAGAATAAACAGATAATGAAAAATTGTGAGATATCTTCCCTTCCCCACGTATCTATGAAGATAAACTACTTACCTGCTTCAGGTGGACTTCTTCTGTGTCACTGTCCTACCTTGCAACAGTCCCTAACTTGTATGTTAAATTATTCATTCCCACATTACATAAACTGGCTTATGCCTTTGTTTTTCTTGTTCTATTTGTTTGTTTACTTTTTAATTTTCTTGACAAACCTTATTGTAAAATCTTTGGTAATGCTGGAGCAAGCTAATTAGCACAGGATCAATTATCTCCAAGTTCGATCAGTAAATTTGAAAGTATTTACGATGATTATCGAAAGTACTTTAAAAGAAACCAAAATTGAAGTTTCTCATTTTAGTCATTAAAATATCTGCATATTTTTAAAGAATTCTTCCCCCAAAAATGCTATTTGGCAATCTATTAACACTGTGGTTGGGTCAAGGGGTCAGTTTAGATAAGATGGAATAGGATGCATGTTTATGTAAGTGCCCTACCTAGATGAGCAGCAATGCTGGATTAATGTTGATAACTAATAAGGCCTCATGGCTAAGAACCTTTTCTCAGGCCTCGAAAAAGAAGTTTTAGTTTTGGAGATAAAAAACCAAATAGGTGACAGGACAAATATTAAATCTCTTTTCCTCTCAATTCATTTTGTATATTTATAAAGTCAGGGTAAAAATAGCACTTGTTGTGAGAATCGAGTGATAGAATATTTTGCCAGTAGATGACACAGTGCTTGTCATAAAATTCAATACATCGTAGCTTTCTAGGAGCAGCAGCGTTACAGGGACTGACTTCATGCTTCCTAGGATTTTCTGGGAAGTTTTAAGATTCAGATCCTTTGCTGAAGTTGTTAAGCCATTGAAAAGGCTAATCTTGTACTCATATTGACTTCCCTTATTTCAGAGAGATAAGAATGCCTCCAAATTCAGCTCTTCTCATGGAATCAATGAAATAAAAACTCCTTTTAGTAAGCTTTTTAATGCTGTTCTTTGCCTCTTTGCTGCCTCCTTTCCTCGCAAAAGGGCCATAGTTTCTGGAATACTACAGTTGTGGAGGATCCTTTCTGAACATAATCGGTATCCATCTCCACTTGAATTGCTTGCATTGGTTGGCAGTCATGCAAAGAACCAAACGATTTGTTCCCTGGGACAGGCCTGAAGAGTTGAAGTAATACTCAAAATAAGCAATATGATACATTTTTGTAAATTATAGCTACTTACCTATAATACATAAAATAAGAAAAATATCTTTAAAGATCCATTTATTTCTTAGAATCTTGAAGAAATGACATGTACTTCTACTTTTTTTGCAGTTTTTGGCCAGGGCCGAGTTTGAACCCTCCCGTATGTGGGACCAGTGCCCTACTCCTTGAGCCACAGGCACCACTCATGACATGTACTTTTTCGAAATAAATATTTATACTGATTTAACTAAAATTACATTTCAGCATAAGCTAATACCAGTGCTAATGTCACAGAATACCCAACACATTCATTTTGATCACAACAGCACAGGTTACATTAGGACAAGGAGCTCCGTTTTATGTGTAGTTTGTTTATACTAAAAGTTTTCCTAGCCTTGAACAATATTTAAATAGCCATGACATATATTTTTCACATTGGCATCTCAGAATTGCAATGAGGTCAAATAAAACTGTACAGTCAAAAATAATGAAGTAGGCCAGGTGTGGTGGCTCACACCTGTAATCCCAATATTCTGGAGGTCCACAGCTGGAGATAAGGAATTCAAGACCAATCAGAGAAAGAGTGAGATCCCATTTTTACTAAAAATAGAAAATATTAGCCAGGTGTAGTGGCCTGCACCTGTAGTCCTGGCTACTTAGGAGGCTGAGGTAGGAGGATCATTTGAGCCCAAGACTGAGATTGCAGTAGCCTATAATAAAGCCCCTGCACTCTAGCCCAGGCAGCAGAGTGAGACTCTATCTCAAATAATAATGATAATAATATAGTAATAGTTATAAAATACATTAAACCATAGACAATATTGACAGTAATTGAAAGGTGATGAAACAATACTTCTGTTTAAAATATATTAAACATGCCAAAACAGTACTTTTCAAATACCATTACCTTTTTTCTTGTATTTTGCTTCTCACATCCAAACAGCAGTCTATTCTGTTAATTCAGTCATAAATTTGTTCTTTGTTATTTCTACCTTAATTCAGACTTTCATCATTGCAGATCTGAAATTCTATAGTTAGTTTCTAGTTGGTGTTTTCCTCTCTATCCTTACCATAATTCTCTGTTGAATGTCATTAGTAGTTTTATTTTACATCTCATTGCTTTTCTTTATTCAAATTTCTATTTCTATTTCCTTTTTGGATAAAGCTATTTGCCTTACTGGACTTAGGGATCAATCAGACTTCAATTAATAGCTAATTTTTTTTTGTTTCCCCCCCCACCCCCGTGAGATTTATTCTGGTTCTTCAGACATTCTAACCATTACATTCCTCTAATTTTAAATAGAAAGAAAAATAATATGACTGTGTCATAAGATTAATAGGATAATTAATCTGAATTAATGCATGTGCTATATTTAGTATTAAGTATTCATAATTTTTCATAAAATAGGAGGAAAATATAACTAAATAATGTTTAAGTGGTGGTCCCATATGACTGTTCACATGTGTCTTAGGAGTGCTCTCCAGCTGCCTTTGGGTCTATCTCTTCTCCCTAGACCACTCGCTCCTATCAGGAAACTCCAAAGTACTCTCTCTATATTCTCTCAAATAAGGGATAGCTGACTCAGACCTTGAAAATCACAAGGTATTTTCACTCTTTAGTTTCATAGTTCCTTCAAAATCTGTTCTAACGGGACAAAGCCTTGCTTTCTCTTCTTCCCAATTTTGTTTCCATTTCAGCCCCTTTTATCACATTCCCTCCCTGCACAAAAATGGATACAATGTATTCATTTCTCCCTATTAATTGGTCCTAACATTTGAAAAACGTTATTTCCTAGACTGAGGGAAAATAAACTTTGCCCTTCTCTTTCTTAATTCACATTTAAAAAAATATATATAAAATCTTTTTTTCATTTTTAACTCTAATAGGAAGCTTTCTAAACCTCTATGGTATTACAACGTTAGTAGTACAATTAATAATTTAGAAGAGCATGTACTTGCTGCCTCCGTACATCATCAACATTCACGATACGTAATACTTTTTCATATTTTCAAATCAGTGTGCAATTTACTTATGGAAAGGGACATTAAAATATTAAATTATGCTTTTTATAATTTAATTATTAAAAATCTATATTCAGTATCAAAACTTAGGCTTTATTTTGCAAAGCAAAGGTGGGAGGATCACTTGAAGACAGGAGCAGCCCTGCCTCCAAAATAAAAGAAGAAAAATGGTACAGGGATCAGTCCATCATTTAAAGCTAATCCTAGTAATGATTGCTAAGGATTTGCCTCCTGTTCTTTTCTATCTGGGTAGAATTTTACATAATTGATATCACATTATATATATAATTTCATATCTTATTTAAACACATGATTCTAAGCTCTCATAAAATTAAAACCAATTGGGGGATATACTTTCAATGGATATTTAAATTGGGGGGCATACCACACTTTTTTTAGACATTCCCTTAAGTGGTTTTTCTTTTTCATTTTATAAAATGTATGTAATAAGGTACATTTCTGTAAGAAAATTTTTGTTACAATTATTGATTTTCCTTCTTGATTTTCATCTTAAATGAAGAATTCCTAGACTTTTGCTAAAAAATACCAAAATTATAAATATACTTTTATTAAACTGTACCTTTATAACATTGAGGTCATCGTTTTCAAAATCATTACTAGTTATTATTTGAAACAAAGTTCTTCCACCATTTTTAATTTTAATTTGCAGGAACTACAAATGAGAAATTCTAATAAATATTTATTTTTGACATTTTTTCTAGATGAACTTTAATCTTTTTGATTTTTCCTACAAAAACTCTCATTAAATTTTTATTGTAATTACATTAAATTTAAGAGTGGATTTAAACATAGTTGACCTATTTCCTCATGTATTATTAATATTTTTGTGTGCTCATATGGCAAAGTTTATATTTGTATACGTATATGGACCAGCATATTTATTTTTGTTTTCAAACAGTGTATGTATTACATTTTTAATTCATGTATATTGTATAGCAACTAATCTAGAAATTATTGAAGATATTTTACACAAATGCTTTCAAAAAAAAGAAATAATTTGTTTTGAAATTTTAAATTATAGAAGTTATAGTCCATAACGATATAACTTTCAGCCTAAAGAACTAATGCACAATGCATCACACATGTTTACAATAGTCAATATTTCTCAACATGAAACAGTAGAATTATTAAAGATTCAGACCATGCACTATTAAAGCAAATTTTAAACCCATCCCTCACTGCTTTGTAATATTTTGCAAAATATTACATTCTCCAATAATATTCCCGATTTATAATGTGGGAATAGTAAAAATCATGAGATGGTTATTAAGACTTCATAATGTTAGAATGGACATTAAAGGTAATAGTATTATACAATTTTAGAGAAGAAACAATATATTTTAACTATTTCATTAGTTTAATTATGAATTTACTTCTCTCAATACTTCTCTTTATCTCTACATTTCCTATTGAAACACAAGCCTTCCTTCCTTCTCTTCTGGATATCACCACTTCATCATACTTTCTAATTACAGAGCTTGTTACCCCTGGTTGAAGAGAAGCTAGCTTGCAAAAGGCCTTTCGTTTTGTGACACAAATCTAATAACGTCTTGGATATTTGCTGGAGAGGGATTAAAACTTAACTATTTTTTAACCTTAAAATTCTATGTTATATGATTTAAAAATCCCACAAGATTAAAATGTGGCTACTTTGTAGATTCTAGTTATCAGACCTTTGTCAGAATCATAACATGCAAAAATCTTCCATTCCAAAGGCTCTCTGTTTGCTTAGGTTGCAGGGCCTTTAGCTATACAAAAGCTTTTCAGATTAAACAAAACCCAGTTATTTATTTTTAGTGTTGCTGTAATTTCAGGGGGGGGGGGCTCCTTCCTCATAAAGTATTTTTCCAGACCAATATCTTTGTTTTCCCTGCGTACCTAATATGCACAATGCAAGGGTGTATTTCAAAATAACTGTGTAAATTTAGATGCTTTACCATAAAAAATAAGTGAGGCTATGTTAATCAGTTTGATTTAAGCATTCCACATTGTATATCAAATCATCACATTGTACCCCATAAATTTATACAGTTATGATTTTAATTAAGCGTTAATAAAAAAGTAAAAAATAAAGTGTGACTGTTTTTAGGGAAAAGGTAACTTTTTGCAGTGGCTGAGGCCTAAGAGTTCTGTGGTTTGTGTGTATGAGCATGTGAGAGAGCCACGATGTAGAATACCACATATAACTTTATAAACAACATACTTAACTACATTCGTCCTGCTCTGGAGCCACACATTTTCTTTACCCGAATTCTTTCTTTACCCTAAAACTTCATCTCTGTAGATTGATGCTATGATGACACTGGGCAAGTCAACAAAAGTAATTCTGAAAGAATCACAAAATAAAAAATGCGGTGTAGATTCTTAGTTTCCTGAGACTATGACTTAACTCAGAACAATTTTCTCATCTTTTTCATGTAGTTTCCAATATGTTTGTTGAAATTATTTCTAAATATTTTATGCGTACTTTTTAAGTGGCAGTGAAATTACCGTAAAGGAATACCCTCGACCTTGAGAAACTCACTGTCTAGTAGGGAATTCAGATCTGTAAAGGGGTCATCCCAACTTTAATAGCTATCCCACAGTTACTAACAGTGTGAGGTTCATAAAAGAGAAAGCAACTTCTGTTCTATTGTGCAAGTAGATAATTTTTGCATAGAATATGGAAGAAAATTGAGCTAGGTCCTCACAGGTGAGTAAGAGGTCTTTTAGATGACAAAAATAGTAGAGTTCTTGTTAAGTAGTAGTATTTTACTTCTCTGGAAAAAATAACCATGTAGTTTTAGAATGTGAATCATAAGAATCATATGAAGTGAGTGATGCCTCTCATTTTAAATCAATACCTAGAAAGATCATGCTTATTGAGGAAGGTATGTCAAAATAGGTCAACTGCTAAGCTTCTTGCATCTAGCAGTTAGCCAAATTGTGACTGTAAGGAAAAGTTTTCAAAGGAAATTAAAAATGCTACCCAGTGAACCCAGAAATGATAAGAAAATCCAAGCATTTTATTGCTGATTTGGAGAAAGTGGTAGTGGTCTGGACAGAAGACTACACCAGGCACAAGATTCCCTTATACTAAAGCCTAAGTTAGACAAGATCTTAACACTCTTTAGTTCTATAGAGGTTAAGAGAGGTTAGGAAGCTTCAAAAAAAAAAAAAAAAAGTCTGAAACTACCATAGGTTGGTTCATGAGGTTTAAAAGAAATAAGCCATTTCCATAACATAAAAGTGCAAGGTGAAGCAGCAAGTGATCATGTGAACTACAAGAAGTTATACAGATGATTCTGCTGGGATAATTGGTGAAAGTGGCTATATCAAACAACAAATTTTCAATGTGAACAGAACAGCCTTCTATTGAAAGAAGAAGATAGGTAGGACTTTTATAGCTAGAAAAGGGATGTCAAGACCTGGCTTGAAAGCTTCAAAGTACAGGACAACCCCCTTCTTTGGGGCTAATGCAGTCGGGAATTTAAGTTGACACCAATGCTCCTTTAACCATTGCCAAAATATCAGGGACCTCAAAAATTAAGTTAAATCTAATATGCTTGTGCTCTGTAAATAGAACATTAAAACCTGGGTAGCACATCTGGGTACAGCATGTTTTACTGAATATTTTAAGCCCACTTTTGAGAACTATTCCTCAGAAAATAAGATTTCTTTCAAACTATTACTACTCATTGTTAGTACATCTTGTCAACTAAGATGGGGATTTATGGGGAGATTAATTTTGTTTTCATGCCTGGTAATATCAATTCTGTGCCCCATAGATCAAGGAGTAATTTCAACTTTCAAGTTTTATTATTCAAGAAATACATTTCATAAGGATATAGATGCCATAGATAGGGTTTCTCTGATGGATCCAGACATAGTAAAGTAAAAACGTTCTGGAAAAGATTTGCCACCCTAGATGCCATTAGGAACCTCCATGATTTGTGACAGGAAGCAAACTATCCACATTCACAGGAGTTGGGAAGATGTTGATTCAAACCTTCCTTGATGACTTTAATGAGTAAAATGAGCACATAACTACATGTATCTGGTGATAGACACAGAATTAGAAATAGAGCCTGAAAATGTGATTAAAACTGCAATAAGTAAACAAATAAATAGATGAATAGACAAACGTGTGCAGATAAGGAAGTGCTTCTTGCAGCTTAGCAAAGGAAGCAGTGTCTTGAGATGGACTCTCTTCCTGGTGAAGATGCTCTGAACACGGCTGAAATGACAACAAAGGACTTACAATATCACACAAGCTTGGTTGATGCAGCAGTGGTGGGTTTGAGAAGCATTGACTTCAGTTCTGAAAGACATTCCGCTGTGGCTCAAATGCTACCAAACATCATTTCATGCTATAGAGAAGCCTTTTGTGAAAGGAAGAGTATATCAATGTGTCAACTTTCATCAGTATGTTATTTTAAAAAATTGTCACAGCAACATCAACTTTTAGCAACCACCACCCTGATCTGTCAGCGGCCATCAACATGGAGCCAAGAGCTTCTACCAACAAAAAGACTACAGCTCTCTGAAGGTTCCCGTGATCGTCAGCAGTCTTTAGTAATAAACCATTTTTATATTAAGGCATGTACTTTGAGGGGATAACACGTAACAGTATAGTGTAAACACTATTTTTGCATGTTTGGGGAGAGCAGAGAGTTCCTGTGACCATCTGTATTGTGGTGATCTATAACTGAAGCTGCAATATCTCTGAGCTATGTCTGGATTAGCAAAGTTTTGAAAGTTTTTATTAAAATACAAAACATATACAGTAACGTACATATGCCATGATTATACCACCTTATAACTTCTCGCTAAATGAACACACTTGTTTAAACAGCACTTACATCAAGGAAGACAATGTTATCAGCATTCATGAAACACTTACATCCTCTTCACTTTACCTTAAAGTCACTATGGAATTCCCCAACGGTGTCATTATCCAGTCTTCTAGCACAGATTGGCTTTTTGTTTTACTTGACAGGAAGGTACTCTGTCAAGCGGTGTGCATTACTGGGTGTGGCTTCTGTCATCCAACCCTAGATTTTGAAATTCATTCATATGATTAAGTTTCGCAGTAAGTAGTTTATTCTCATTGTTCTATAGTATTTTATTCTATAATATATTCACCATTTTAACGGTTCTGAATAGAATGGCTATGAACATTTGGTACTGAAGTTTTTGGATAACATATGCATGCGCTTCTCTTGGAATTCTATTTAGGAGTAGAATTGCTCTATCACGGGGTATGCATATATTCACATTTATTTCACCTTTTGCTTCGTGTTCAAGTCAGACCTCAGGATCTGAAAGTAGTTTAAATTTGGGTGAAAGTTGGCCAGGAGATTAACACTGATCAATACCTCATTTCCTACCTCTGCGTTTATTTACTAAAAAGAAAAACAAAACAAGGATAGTTATACTCTAACAGTAACGATTTCCTTACATTAAGTTATCTCTCAAGCGAGTTTGTTTTTTAGTTGCTCCAGTCTACAGACATGGCTCACAATATCAGGTGACCCACAAAAGACACAAGCTTCACTTCTCTCCACCCCGTATCCCTCTAACCCAATAACAATCTTGTTATTGTTGCAGAAACAATAAATGTGAATCCAAATGTTGAACTGCATTCTAAGGCATGTTAGGAAATAAAATGTTCAGAGAAATAAAATTAACATGAAAATATAGTTGAATTTAAGCCAAGGAAAGGAAGCAGCGTACTACTTTCGTCTATTGTGCAATGAAGTATTCTCTTTAAAATTAGATTATTCATTTGTACACAGGACATAGCATTTTCTGTAACTGAATTACAGGAAAAATTCCATTTTCTCTTGTTTACGAAAAGAGAAATAAATGTTTATAACCGCTATGGCTGTAGGATGTGTTTTTAAAAACACTTTAGTAAATAACTAGCAAGGTGGTATAACAGAATGAAAGGTGAGGAAAACTTAAGATCACATCAAGCAAAAGATGAGAAGATGGGATAGTCTGGAAAACTGCCAGGAAGTCTTAGAGAAATAGTGTGCTGTCAGAATAATTAGAGTTCAGCCACAATATTCAAGATTGTGCATTGGTTGATTTTATTAATAAATAAAAACAACATCTGCTCACAAAAATAGTTAAGTCAGCTGGGGAAAAAGACATTGCAACAGATGACTTGGAAGCAAACCAGAATGTGATGTGCTTTCTAAAAGAGGGATAAAGTACAAAGACTGGGTGCAGAAGGATAGGAAGAAACGAGTGACACCCAGAGGTGGGTATCCCCATCGCCAGTTTGCAAACATGTTTATAACCACTTTGTGGAAAAATTGTATAATATGCAGAAGGGAACGATCCATGAAGAGCTGAGAGTAATCATCTCAAGGAAGAGGATTTTCATCATTTTGTTCAAAGGAAAAGAAATTTCAACTGTAGAAAAAGGAGAATGTTGCGGGATTTCAAAATGTTTCTAGGAGTAAAATCTGGAATTCAGTTTCAAAACTTAATGTTCTTTCCTGGGTAGAGCACGTAGAAAATCTGGAGCAAGAGAAGAATCAGACAAAAAGAGTCATGTTGATCGTAAAACAACTGTGCAAAATAGAATGAATTAAAAGAGGACCTCTGGCTTTTAAAAATATACCAACTCAATAAATCTAGAACACTTATTTTCAAGGTAGGTTGATTCGAGGCTGAACAGAAAGATGATGATTATAAGGAAGCAGCAGGAATTATATGTCATGGTAATGAGGTAAGAAAATGGTATTTTATGATCACCAATTATTATGTTAATGAGGAAATTAATCAAATAGGGGAAATGTAATTGGAAAATTGATGAGTGAATATGACTGACTATATTACATTGGGGAATAGGTTAAAGCACAGAACTGGAGGTTTTGTATATATTTAGTACTCGAAATTTATGCTGCATGTCCGCCTTAAGGAAGGTAAGATGGAAAACATGACAAATGTCAAGAATTGAAAATTGATTTTCTTGAATTTCAGGGTTAAGATTAACCGGTAAATGTCATTTTCTTTGTGTTGTATAAAATATTCAGTTTTCTGATTGTGTCCTAATCAACTGCACCTGAACATAAGTTCTTTGAAGGAAGGGATGGTGAATTGTCATATCTAGGATCTGGAGCAACATGTGATACAAGCCTGATTATCTTGCAAGAAAAACAAGCCCACTGCACTAAAGTAAAAATGTATGATAAAGCATCTCAAAGAATCTAAGGGGAAAAGTACAGCTGGTATAACATTGTACCAATAGTTAATACCATTTTATATTTTAGTAATAGGGTAGATGGAGGGCATGACTAACTTTCAGTGTGATCTGGGTGTCTATCATAACTACTTATCTACATTTATAAGTAATTATTTTCTCACATTCTGCAGAACAGCCTTCCCTGTTTCCCTGGACCATGTGGTGAAATTTCTATGCATTTCTAAGTATCCAGGAAAGATGAAATACATCTTTTATAACACCAATTTGAATTCCCAGGAAGGGGCAAGGACAGGAATAAATTGGATACAAGTCCCAAGCCTGGACCAATCAGCTGCATCCAGGGGACCAGTCAGCAGCATATGGTTCCAGTGTGGTGCCCGCCCAGAGGACAAACATTTACAAAGGAATGGATGATTGTTCTGAGATACCTGCAGTGACCTCCAGTTCTCATTGTAGATGTGTTAAATGAATAAAAGGAAGTCACAGTTAGTTCCCCTGCAGTGACTCAGGCATTCCTCTTGGACAGAACATTTTTATACTAGGACTATTTTAAGAAAATATGCAGGATTAATAAGGGAGCCAAATGTATTTAGGATCACAGGAGAGCATTAGAATTGTCTTTTATTCTCAATTTTACATCGTTTGTCACAGAACAGTTAGCTGTTTACGGGCACAAATCCCATCTTTTCCACTTACTAGTTTGCTTGCTTTACATGTGTTGTTTCCCTCAATAAAATGCATCTTCCTCATCTGCAAAATGGGGATTGTAATTAATAATAATGATAATAAGTCAGCTTTTTTGTGTGGATAAAACTATATATTTCATGAAAAGTGGTCAATGTAGTGCCTAGTATATAGTAATCATACTACCAGTATTACATTATTTTTATTATTCCATTATACAGTTGTGTTTGCTTTCTATTTGTGCTGTAAAAAATCACCACAAACTTTGTGGCTTAATAACAACACAAATGAAATATCATCAGGATGTCAGAAGTTTGCAATTGGTTTCCCTGAGCTAAAATAAAAACTATCAGTATGCTGTGTGGCTTCTGAGGTCTCTGAGGGAGAGTCTAATACTTGTATTTTACAGTTGGTAGAGGCCTGCATCCCTTGGCTCTTGGTGCTTTCCTTTACCACCAAAGCTAGCAGTATGGCATCTTCAAATTTTTATCTTTATCTTTGACACTATTGCCTTCCATTTGTCATTAAATTGGCCTCATCTGGATAACCCAGGATGCTCTCTTCACGAAAGATCCCTTTCACTCTCCTTGTCTCTCTGTCTCTCTTTCTTTTCTTTCTCTTTTCCTTTTTTGTTTTGTTTTGTTTTGAGGTAGGGTCTTCCTCTCTTGCTGAGCTAGAATTCAATGCATGATCATAGCTCACTAGCTCACTGCAACTTCAAATTCCTGGGGTCAATTTTCTGGGCTTAAGTGATCCTTCTGTTTTAGCCTCCCAAGTAGGAAGGACTACATGCGTACACCATCATGCCCAGCTAATTTTGGGTTTTTTTTTTGATTTTTGGAAAAACTGGATCTGCCTATTGCTCAGGCTGATCTTGTCCTATCCTTTAGCAATCCTCCCTTCTTTGCCTCCCAAAGTGCTAGGATTACAGCCATGAGCCACTGTGCCCAGCCCTCATGAAAGGTTTTTTCCTGTGAGTTAGGGTATTCACAGGGGTGAGGGACAGAGATGTGGACATCTTTGGTGAGCTATTGTTTTGCCTATGATAACAATAATGTTATTGGTTTTGTTTGTTATTTTCTTTTACAGTGTCTATTTTACAGAACTTGCTTTATGAAGATATCATTCAATTTAAAATTAATTTTTAGCCCTGAAAATCCTTTTCCTAACTGGAGGAAAAATATTAATAGAATCAGAGTTATGAAATGAAAAATAATATTAATAGAATTATTGGTTCTGGCATTAGACGATTATGAAAATATTTCTCATACATATATTCATGAGTATTCTTTGATATTATGTTAATACAGACAAAACAAGGTTTAAGTAGTTATACCATGTTGCAGAAAATGCTACTCCAAATAAGATGTTTCTCAGTTACAAGTTGTTCTTCATAATCTACTCATGTGTAGAATTAAATTATCCATGACCTATATTGCTTAAAGTAGATCAAATTACTTGACTAGTTACAAACAATAAAAAAGAATTCTGGGCATATTGCCAACACATAGTTTTTTTTTTGTTTTTTTCAATTTCACTTAATTTTGTGAAAAATACATTAAGGTTGAAAGAAAGACTGAATATTTAGGAACTATAACTTATTAATTCCAGAGTTGCCTATACAAATCTGTAACCTTCAGTTATTTTTCCTTGTCTTTTATTGTATTACACCTTGAACAATTTTGTTCTTGAGTGAAGAAAGCAGAGGCACTTTGACCTTTACAGCAGAAGCAGTTCTTTCTAAATACTGCCATATGCAAAGCAAAATTCAACCGCAAAATCAAGTAATCAAAGCATTTAGATTCTATACTGTTTTTAAAATGAATTCCTAGTTTTGTCCAACTTTTTCAGTCTTTAAGCTGCATGAGCTGATTCTAAGTGTTTATGCAGACTTTGGATAAATCATTCTTAACCAAAGGATGCCTACCATTGATACCCAAGTGTCTAGAGTTTAGTCTTTATTGGCCTTCTCAAGTAAGCCAACTCCCGACTGGCTTTAGAGTTTAAGCTTAAAGCTAGTTTGATTTGATTTAATCTTGGATTATTTGAAAGATCAATTGATTTTTCCAACTGTGTGAGTTTAGTTTTGTTTCCTATTTTTGACAGCGCTTTGAGATGGCGTTGCTGCAAAAAAAGAAAAAAAAAACACTCTATAAAATAACCTTGTGGTTTAAAAAAAAAAAGAAAGCGTTGCTTTAAGGTTACCTGGTGATATCCCTACATAACGTTTGCTTTAACAGAACTCTGAGAAATAAACAGCCTTGCCACAAGGAAAATCTCTCTTGAAGCCTGCTACGGAAGATAAGCAAAAAGGATAATGAATGTCATAATCTCCAAAAATTATTGCTCCATTTGTCAAAGTTTATATGTCAGAAGAAGGAACAGTAGATTAAAAGAGCCAAGTTGTTTATATGCGCAAAGATGCCAAATTAAGTCCCCATTTTCTTGTGCTAAAACTTGATTAAGTTGTTCTGGACATACTCCTTTCTGAAGGTTGCAGAAGTACATAAACAGTGGGTGAAAGGGCTCTGATGACCCTGACAGCTGGGATGAATGAATGCACAGTGACACCTCATTTACTCAATCAACTGATATAAAACCTGGCAGAGCCCATTTCAATTATGAGATTAAAGAATACTATGTAACTAAGAATTTAATTTCAGAGTAGGCAATTTAATCACCTCATTAACAAAATAATATAAATCATATTTTATTACTGATTCAATTTAATTCACCATTTAAAAAAAAAAAAATTTTGTCAGATACAGTGTTAGGCCCTGGAACTAAATTGATGAGATGATTGAGCTGTTTCTAGCCACATGAATTATAAAATCCACTGGAGAAGATAAATCATAAACAACTAATTTCAAATGTGATTATTATGAAAACAGGAGAACAGGGTAGTGATAGAAGCATATGGCATACCAATCTAACACGGTGCTTCTACAAAGGCAAATCAATCCTTGGAGCTACCTCCCTCCCTCTCTCCCTCCCTTCCTTCTTTCTTTTCTTTTCTTTTTTCTTTTTCTTTTTTTTTTTTTTTTTGTCACTATGTCACCCTTGGTAGAGTCCCGTGGTGTCACAGCTCAAACTTGTGGGCTTAAGCGATTCTCTTGCCTCAGCTTCCCAAGTAGCAGGGACTACAGGCTCCCACCACAGCCTGGCTATTTTTTTGTTGTAGTTGTCACTGTTGTTTAGCAGGCCCAGGCTGGGTTGGACCCTTCAACCTGGTGTATGTGGCCAGTGCCCTAACCACTGAGCAAGGGGAGTCTTCTTTCCTTTCTTACCTCCCTCTCTCTCCGTTCTCTGTCTCTCTTCCTTCCTTCCCTTCCTCTCTTCCTTCCTTCTTTCTTTCCTCTTCCTCCATCTGTTTTGCTGAAAGATGTGCTCACTTGCCTCTGCTAGATATGGGCACACAGCAATGAACATAGACTCAAGATCCTGCTCTTGAAATGCTTTAAAAAAAAAAAAAAAACAAAAAAACAAAAACATGGTATACAAATATTGATGGAACAGTTATTTAAATGGTTAATTGGTTTATTGCTACTAGTGACTACTTTAGAGGGGACATGAAAATTGCTGTGAGAAAGAAACTTAATTTGTCTGAGGGTGGTGTCTGGAATATTCTATTGAGAAAGTGACACTTACACTGAAAATGGAAAATGGGAGAAAACGTCTTCCAAGCAGATGGCCGTAACAGCATATGTGAAAGCCTGAACGTAAGAAGTTAGAAGACGTCTAGCGTGAATAAAGATAATAGAGAGGTTTTTCAGAGATAGAAAATAGTTTTGCAGATGAGAACACAAAGCACTAAAGAACCAGTTTATTATAGCATTTGATCTTGTGGTAATAAGGGATATAGCTTGAGATGGAGCCAAGAATTTGATTACAAAGAATGTTGCAGGTATGACTGTATTAACACGCAGGCCATCTCTCCCCCATGCATTTTGAGTCATGGCTGTTCTGTAGATGTAGGTCTTTTGGATGTAAATCCCTTTGCTTCTGCTTCAGGATCCTTAAACAGAGCAAATTACCTCACAGCTTTCCTGTGACGATAAAGAATGTGCATGTCACCCAAATTGACCCAGCAAAAGATATTGTGGGGAGTTTTAAGACTTCCTCTTCCTCTGGACTTCTCATGTATAAATATGGAGCCTAAAATTGTTTACAACCATCATATAGATGCCAAATCAAGACAAGCGCCAAGAAATGGAATTGGATGATTAAAATTAAATTAGTCTTGAAGCCTACAATACTTTTGTGTGTCTAAACCTTTTTTTGCTATTGGAAGTTTAGAAATTGGGGATGATATAAATAAAACAACACTTCAGGAGGCGAATCTAGCTTCAAGATCAAATGTTAAATCATACGAAATTGATGTTCCTAGTGCCTGTTCATATAGATTTTATTGGCTTTTATTGTTTTTCTGATGTGTGGAACAATACGAAAATATTATACATGTTCACAGACTTTTCTATTCTTTAAAATATTTTCAGTCTGCCTATATTTCTGCAGATAATTTCAGTTGCCCTAAGTATTGCTTCTTAGGGAAGCATAGCCTTGGTAGAAATATAAGAAATCAATACCTGGTGATTCCTAAGTGGAAGGTATAGAAATGCAATAATGTTAATTTATTATGGGCTGATAGCTGGAATATAATCATGTTACCAAAATCACAAGAAATGTATGAATGTGTATGTGTGCGTGAAAGAATATGCATGTCATCCCAACTTGAACACCTCAAGGGAAACCACTCAGGTTCATTTATTTTTGTGACTTCTTAAAATACTATTTCTCTTGTTTAGCCCTCTGCTTCCTGACTAATACCTTGCAGCTTCTTTGCTGGCTTCTGCTCCTTGAATAAAATTATAATAATTTTCGTTTCTTGGACACATTTCAGGGAATTTTTTCTATGTCCACTCTCTTCCCAGGAAATTTCATTTACATTATATCAGCATTAATTTTAATTATACAGACTCAACATCTTCACGGACATCCAGAATTTTATTACGATCACATACTATGTCTTGATTTAGGTTTCATAGGTATCTCTGTTTTCAAATTCCCAAAACAGATTTTGATACTTTAACCCTAAACCCATTCAGAAACTCTTTTTCAAGTTATACTGCTGGCGTTAAGAATAACAATGATAAAAACATACAAACAATGTGTACACACGCACACACACATACATATTTGGGCATTATCTGAAATGCAGGGTTCTGATGTGCACACATTTCAGTTTCCATAGTACATGAACTTTGAGTAATTCCTAAAGTACTACTTTTACTGATAGCTCCTTAGTCCACAAATTGCTACATACGTAACAAACGTGTATATAATGATCAGTGACTAATTCTGTAACTTCTTTCACAATGAGTAGTCCGTTTAGATGTTATTTATTTCACACACAGAAGCACTCCGTGTAGTTCCATTGCATCTTTGTGTTCTGCTGATGAACCTCTGCAACATATGTTTTAGAGAATGGGAAACGGAAATTGCCACAAAGAGTAAAATGCAGCAAAGAAATGAAAAATGCTAACACTAAGTGTGAAATTAAAATGTAACATAACCGGTATTATGGAGAATACAGATGAGTAGGAGGAACGTTGACAGGAGCCATGAAGAAGACTCTGGATAGACAGCTAGAGAAACTTAGTCCAAGTGTGTTTATCAACATGAATGAGGAAAGTGTTAGGATGAAAAGAATATTCCGGAGGACTGGAAATCTTAGAGATGATTTATAACAACAAAAGTACGAATGTCATACACTAATCCCAGCAGAAGGAATTATTCTGGTTTAGCCAAATAGAATGGGATATTCTCTCTATCTTGAATTACACTGTGAGAAGACAAGAACTATTCTAACTAATAAGCTTTTTTAACAATTAAAACATGTTTTAAATTACTATATTTACAGAGGATGCCAATAAAACATATACTCAAGCAACGTTTGACTTCTGCAATTATGAGAAACACAGGACACAACATACATGGTAACAAATGTCATCAGTGTATGACAATTTTAATAGTGTTTTTTTCCTTTCTTAAAATGAATATTTTTTTTTTGCTACCCTCTGTATTTTAGTTTTTCTCTTTCATATTTCCCTGTATATTTATACCTGGCATTCTGAGACCTTTCTGGTAATTTTTTTTTTTTGAGATAGGATCTTAGTCTGTTGCCTGGGCTAAAATGCAGTATCATCATCAGAGTTCAAGTGCTCATACTGAAAGCACTTTTGCTGCCCCAGACTCCCAAGTAGGTGGAAGTATAGACACGCATCATCCTGCCCTGCTAAGTTTTCTATTTTTGGTAGGAGGAGTCTCACTATTGCTCAGCTGGTGTCAAACTCCTCCTGCCTTGGCCTCTCAAAGTGCTAGGATTACAGGTGTGAGCCATCACGCCCAGCTAGCCTTTGACAAACAATAATAATTGCTCGTTGATTTTAAGATTGTTTTGTGTACTTTTAGCTTGCCTGACCATTTCTTGAGTCCTGCATTACCATGCAAAACAAGTAATGCTGTGTATATAATTAATCCATTATTTTCCATTTTTATTTTAACACCATATTCTAAGCCATCATCATCTCTCATCTGAATAAATGCAATGATCACCCCACTTAAGCTCTTCCTGTTTTGATTCCAATTCATCCTCCACACGATAGCCAGATTGAGCCTTGACAAAAATAAATCGGTTCATACAACATTCATAGCACTTGGACTAAAACCATGTCCCTCCGCTTCATACATTATTCCCTCCATTTACAATGTCAATTGGATGCCCCACAGGCTTGGTGTAACACCGGATTCAGTTCCATACTCCCCATCCTTCCCAACAGAGAACAGTGGTTGAAGACACAAAACCCACTTGAAATGAAAGAGACCACAAACGCCAAGACGGAGGCCGTGTATCCTCAGAATGCTTCCTCTTCAGGGACTGAAGTTAGGAGAAAGCTGTGGCACTACAGCCATAGCATTTTTAATCTGCCTTGTGTCTATTGGGACTTATTTTTAATTAGTCTGCAAATGAAACTCCTAGCTCCAGGGTCACCCTATAGCTCTTGTATTCTAATTCATTTTACAGCCTCAACTGGCACTTTTCTTTTACTCTTGAAAACCTTCCACTATACCCTTTAAATGAAAGTTTACTAGATCCTCAATCTTTTCTCTGAAGACTTAATAGTCTTTTTCTAGCAAAACATTCTTTCCCCGC
Organism: Galagoides demidoff; assembly: GCA_963574575.1. Classification (NCBI taxonomy): domain Eukaryota; kingdom Metazoa; phylum Chordata; class Mammalia; order Primates; family Galagidae; genus Galagoides; species Galagoides demidoff. The sequence goes on along the minus strand of CAUYQV010174364.1, from coordinate 3,846 downwards.
AGCCTTCCCCTCTGATTCAACTAAAGAAGGTGCCATTGTTTTCCTTTATTCTTCCTTTCCAAGGTCTGAATCCACTCAGTATGCATCTTCTTCACCCTCAATGTCCATGTCCATAACTTTTTTTCATTTTTCTCCTTAAAAATTAACTTATTTTTATAGTTTTTATAGTTTTTTTTTTAAGTTTTTTAATATTTAAATTTTTAATATTTCAGAATTTGGGGGGGTTACAAATTATTTGGTTACATGAATTGCTTTTGCATACAGTTTGTGTCAAAGTTATACATGTGCCCCTCCCCCGAGAGTGCATTATACCTGTTAGGTGTGAATGTGTCCCTCCCCTCCATCCACATCCCACTTGCTTGCTTTCTGTTGAGAGTTACTACCAGAGGTACACAGGGATGGGTATTGCTCAATTAGTTCCAATTTCATAGTTAAACATGGTGTTTATTTTTCTACTGTTGTGAAGTTTCACTTAGGAGAATGTTCTCCAGTTCCATCCAGGCTGTTACAAATGGTTATCAGTTCACCCTTTTTTATGGTGTACGTATACCACATTTTATCAATGTACTCATGTATTGATGGGCACTTGGGTTAATTCCACATCTTGAGGTTGTGAGTTGAGCTATGAAAAACACTCAAGTAAATGTGTCTTTTTCATAAAATGACTTTTTCCCCCTTTTGGGTAAATATGCAATAGATGCTTTATAGAGTGAAATGGTTGGTTGACTTTTAGTTCTTTAAAGTGTCTCCAGATGACTTTCCATGGAGGCTGCACTAGTTTGGTGTCCTGACATGAGTGTGAAATTAACTCTGAATGCTATGTTTTCCATCTCTCAGTTACTACCTTTCCTTCTTCACCGCCAATTCATTAGCAGACTTGCTCAGTTCTTAACCTTTCATACTTCTAACCTGTAGGCTCTTCACTATTATTCTGACTTTTCTCAATAATTTCAAGTAGGTGTTCTTTATGACACCTGGCCATTTAGTTTCTGGAATTTCTTTCACCACTGTTGGTGGTCACTCCCAAGAGCATACTCTGGACATTGTCAGGATGTATAATATCAGACCTTCACAAACTTAACTTGACTTTCATAATCTTAACTTGATGCATCTTGCTTTCTGATAACTACACTCTATCTTAAATCCTTCAAATGTCTTTTCAACTTTATCCATCCTTTGCCAGTTTCCCTTATTCCTTTATTAAGGAAATTTTTACAAAAATCACTAATCATCTAAATCCATATTTCTATTATTTATTGTGTATCCCAATTCAGCTGCACACAAATGTATATTTTCTACAAAAACACACACCATGTTGACTGGTATCATTTTATAGCTGTGATTCTAAACATCAAGCAGGTTCATAGTCATGCCATAATTCCTTAAGCTATTCATTTTCCTTACCACTTAAGTGTTAATTTCACATCTTTTTTTCCACCTTAAGCCTCCACTTCCCTTTTTTAATGCTCATTCTTTTTCTTTTTCTTTTCTTTTCTTTTTTGAGATCAGGTCTTACTCTGTCATCCTGGGTAGAGTGTTATGGCATCACTGTAGCTTACAGCACCCTCAACCTCCTGGATTCAAGTGATCCTTTTGCCTTAGCCTCCTAAGTAGCTGGTATTACAGGCATGTGCCACCATGCCCAGCTAGATTTTTGTTGTTGTTGTTTTGTTTCTCTTTTAAGTAGAGATGAGCTTTCACACTTGATCAAGCTAGGCTCAAACTCCTAAACTCAAGCAATCCACCCACCTCTGCCTCCCAGAATACTAGAATTGCAGGCATGTAATGTACCCAACCTGCCCATTGTTTTTAATGAGTATATTTACTTTTTTTGGTGAAAACAGAAGGTAGCTGAGCAGAGTTTTCCCTAAATTCCATCATGTCTAACCTATATAAACTGCCTGTTACTGTCTCTAAAAGCCCCTAAATGTTTGCCTCAAATTCCGTTCCTTCTCCCTACACTAAAATATTGCTCCAATAAGTCTTTCTTATAATCATATTTTTCATACTAGATTTTTACTGTCATCGCACAAACTTCTTATTAGCTCACCCATCCAAAAGTCAACAAAACAAACACACAATTGTTTTTTCTTGATCTAAACTTCACCATCTGCTACTTCTTCACTTAATTTTTAATTTTCTTTAAAGCAGAACACTTTGAATCTATTGTGTTTGAACTCACTGTGTTAGTTCAAATATTTCTCCTGCCATTAATTAAAAATGTTTCGATCAGACTTTCACTCTAACCACTAAATCAAAATGGTGCTTGTCATGGTCACCAAAAACCTCCATGCCATCATTAGAATTGGTAAAATTCCCAGTCTTCAGTTTGGTTCATCTCTACTCTGTCGATTATATCTTTGGTAACACCATTTCCTCAGTGTGCTATAATCCCACTTTATTTTGGTTGTCTTTTCTACCTCACCACTCCTCCCTCTCAATCTCTGCTGCTTTCTCCTCCTTCCTAATGAAGTACCTACAATTCCTTTTCTTTATTAAAAGTCACTCTCTTAAAAGATGAAAACAGATGGGCACTTGGGTTTTTTTTATATAGCTTTTAATTATATAGCTTTTAATAACATTATATAGGTTTTAATAACATCTGCATGCAGTTAACCCTTAGATTTATGGATCTACTTGTGAGTGCTTACCTGAGTTCATATGTCTACCTGCTTATTTAATATTTTTTGAGATATCAGTACATATCTCATAATTGACAATTCCCCAGATGCCTCATAAATATTTCAAGATGAACATGCCCAGATCTGAAATCCAAATCTTATATAAACTGCTAAACTTGCTTCATACACAGTATTCTGCAACTAAGTTAATAGAAACCATATTTCAGTTTGCAAACTCATACTCTAGATTCCTTCCTTTCTCTCATACTCTATACCTAATACATAACAAAATCCTTTTGAGGCTCTCTTCAAGTCCTACTAAACATCGCACTGCTCCCAGCCCCTTTCAATAGGACCAGACTCTCAAGCACATTGTGGCAATCCCTGGCTAACTGGTCTCCTTGCTTCCATCTGTTCTTACTTCCAGAAGTCAGTGTAACCTTTTCATTTTTTTATTTTTTTAAATTATTATCTCAGGTTAATTTGAGGGTACAAAAAATTAGGTTACGATGTGTGCATTTGTTAGGTAGAGTCCCTCTTATAATTGTGTCCCATCCCAGAGCAATGAAAAAAGATGAAGACTAGTGTAACCTTTTTAAAAATGTAAATCAGATAAGTTTTCTTCTCCCTTCTTGCTGTGCTAATAGATCTCCATGTCAATCAAAGTAAAAGCCTAAGTTTTACAAATTGTTTTACAAAGATTTACATGATCTACTCTTCTTCTTTCCTTGGCTTGTCACTCTCCAACCTCTGTATTTTGTTTCTATCCCTCCTACTGAGTTCCAGAAATTTTTGCTTGTCTCAGAACAAACCACATATCTTTCCACTTGAAAGCTTTTGTGCTGGTCTTCCCCTTTGCCCTTTATTTCACTCCTTCACCCTTCCCAAATATCCATGTGGCTTATTATATCACCCAGGTTTCAACTGTTCCTCACATCGTAACTTCTTAATGAGGCTCAGCGCTTGTGGCTCAATCGGCTAAAGCGCCAGCCATGTACACCTAAGGTGGTGGGTTCAAATCCCCAGCCCGGGCCCACCAAACAACAATGATGGCTGCAATCAAAAAATGGCCAGGGGTTGTGGTGGGCACCTGTGGTCCCAGCTACTTGGGAGGCGGAGGCAGGAGACTCGCTTGAGCCCAGGAGTTGGAGGTTGCTATGAGCTGTGATGCCATGGCACTCTAACCAGGGGGATAGCTTGAGGCTCCATCTCAAAAAAAAAAAAA
>CAUYQV010174351.1:0-13332 GCA_963574575.1 Galagoides demidoff | reverse complement strand
CCTGGGTAGAGTGCTGTAGTGTTACAGCTCATAGCAACCTCCAACTCCTGGGCTCAAGCGAGTCTCCTGCCTCAGCCTCCCAAGTAGCTGGGACCACAGGCACCTGCCACAACGCCTGGCTATTTTTTTGGTTGCAGCCATTGTTGTTTGGCGGGCCTGGGCTAGATTCGAACCCACCACCTTATGTGTATGTGGCTGGTGCCTTAGCCACTTGAGTCACAGGTGCCAAGCCACATTATTTTTCTGAAAAAGAGTGCTCCCAGTATTTTTCATTATACACTCTATAAGAAGTTTTGAGTGTGGTACCTACTACAACAAACATTCTCTTGTGTGCCCTTCTCGTATTGTTATGATCTAGGTGCATCTCTCTTTCCCCCTCTAAAATTGTAAGGTCCACATGAATGAGCACCTCCCTATGTGGACCCATAGTATCTCCTTATGAGCACAGTAAATTTTAGCTGAATTGAAAGATACATATTAGAACAGGTTAAGAGAACATTTTTCATTGTTTAAAAAAAAAAAAGTAGCACTTGGCAGTGCTGGCAGCTCAGTGAGTAGGACGCTGGCCACATACACCCAGGCTGGTGGGTTCGAACCCAGTCCGGCCAGCTAAACAACAATCAATGACAGCTGCAACAAAAAATAGCCAGGTGTTGTGGCGGGTGCCTGTGGTCGCAGCTACTCGGGAGGCTGAGGCAAGAGAATTGCTTAAGCACAAGAGTTGCAGGTTAATATGAGCTGTGATGTCATGTCATTCTATTAAGGGTGACATAGTGAGACTCTGTCTCCATTAAAAAAAAAAAAAAAAAGCACTTTAAAAAATGTGAATTGTGGGCCAGGCATGGTGGCTCACACCTGTTGTCCCAGAGCTGTGGGAGGCACAGCCGGGTAGATTGCCTGAGCTCAGAGGTTCGAGACCAGCATAAGACCAGCATGAGCCAGACTGAGACCCCATCTCTACCTAAAAAAAGAAAAAGCTGGGTGTTGTGGCGTGCACCTTTAATCCAAGCTACTTGGGAGGCAAAAAAAGAAAAAAAAAAAAACCTCAAAACTAAGATGAGTGAAAGCCCACTGAAATTGAAAGCAAAATTAAAAAAAAAAAAAGGTGAATTGTGGCTCAGCGCCTGTTGCACAGTGCTTACAGCCCCAGCCACATACACCGAGGGTGGCGGGTTCAAACCCGGCCTGGGCCAGCTAAACAACATTGACATCTGCAACAAAAAATAGCTGGGTGTTGTGGCGGGCACCTGTAGTCCCAGCTACTTGGGAGTCTGAGGCAAGAGGATTGCTTAAGCCCAAGAGTTGGAGGTTGCTGGGAAGCCACGGTGCTCTACTAAGGGCGACATAGTGAGATCTTGTCTCAAAAAAATAAGAATTGAGGCTGGGCATGGTGGCTCACACCTGTAATTCTACCGTTCTGGAAGGCTGAGCTGGGAAGATTGCTTGAGCTCAAGAGTTTGAGACCAGCCTGAGCAAAAACGAGACATCATCTCCACTAAAAATAGAAAAATTAGCCAGGCATGTTGGTGGGAGACTGTGTCCCAATATTCTGTAAACTACTCAGAAGGTGAGGCAGGAGGATCACTTGAACCCAGGAGTTTGAGGGTGCTGTGAGGTAGGCTGATACCATGGTACTCTAGCCTGGGCAACAAAATGAGACTGTCTCTGAAAAAATAAAAAGATAGAATTGATTTTAACTTACTTTTAATATTTTCAGCTATATTCAACATAAGATTTTCCCCTGGTTCTTTGCTGGTGAGCTACCCTCATCAGTAACAGGATCGTTCTGACCTTCTCAAAATGTAGCAGTTTACACCTTTTTATATAAGCCAGGATAGAAAAGAATGAACTGTGATATGTTCTAGCTCTACTTCTCATTGGTCATAGGACCCTAGCAAGAGAGTTCTTCATCTTATTCAATCGGTATTAGTATTTTAATATTTCCTCTAGTAGTTTTCTGATTCATTTTTAAACCAGTGGAAATAATAACTACACATATTCTTTGTAACCTGTTTTGATTGGCCATTTAAGTGAGACAATGAAGGACCATTTGCCAAGATTCAATATTAGGGAGGGTGTAAATTGGGAGAGAAGATGAAGAGTTCAGTTTTATTTTATTATATTTTTTATAGAGATGGGGGTCTTGCTATGTTGCTCTGGCTGGTCTCAAACTCCTGACCTCAAAGGATCTCCCTGCCTCAGCCTCCCAAAGTGTTGTGGATTACAGGCATGAGCCACTGTGCCTGGCCAGGAGTTCAGTTTTAGAAATGTTGATTTGAGGCCTCAAAGGGGTATTTATGGAGAAGTGGCCAGGAACATTGGGAGAATAGCTGGAAAAGATGTATACTGTCTATAGAAGAATTTGGACAAAGAAGGGATATGAATTAAATAGCAAAACATAAAAAATGCTCTCTGATTGCCTAGTACTGTTTTACCCATATGATTATAATAAAAGTCAGGAATGGATACATTCCAGGCTGGGAAAATAATACCATGCAGAGGAGTAGACAAGGAAAACATGCATGCAACGTGGTGAACACATTTCCATTCTAGCTATGGTGTGTTGGAAGGGCAAGAACAAGTTAGGGACTTTTGCATTTGGATCGTGGTTTATCCTTGTAGTGACCCTGTGTCATCAAATAGGAGAATCTATGACTAGCTCGGGAGTTATGATGTGGTAGTAACAGGGCTGAATAGGAAATCCTCTCTCTCCAGTCTGTGTGCTGAATTCAGGCTGTCAGTTCTTGACATTCTTGTCAGTTGGCTACGTAAGAGAAACTCACTCATACAATAAAATTGGGGGTTTTCTTAGGTGACTACAGGTTATCTTCTAGCAACTAGCTGTTGAGAGTATAGCTGCCCCCCCAGGAGCTCAGGCTATGAGAAACGGACGCAGCTGGCTTGCTGTCTGGCATGTGGTCGCTGGTCTTGCTTCTTTCTGTGAGTCACTGCAGCTCTGCTCTCTGTGTCCGTGGGGAGGATGGCTGCTCCCTAGTTCAGAGTTTACATGTCTTTATTTTCAGTAGGGATAGACTGGAGTCCTTTGTTTGTAATTCCAAGGGAGGGAAAACGTGATTGGCTCAGCATGGCATAGTTGATCCAGTTACCTTAGTCACTGCAGGATGAGAGACCAGCTAAAGCAGTACTTAGATGCCTGGTTTGTCAGTGTGAGTGGCATTTCTCAGAGAAGAGTTGGAGGCAGGGAAGCGGCATGCATCCACCTCATCCGGACATTGTAATCTCACGATGCCATTTTGAGCCATAGTTGGGGAGAGCCCTTACACCTGCTACCACCTCTGTTACTGATTTTTATAATCTACAGTGTCAAAAGTGATTTCAGGGATCTGTTCATGCTAGGCATGCAAAGTGATAATCAGACACTCCAGGTGGTTTTACTTTTGTAAGGAAAGTTACTTCACTGACAAATGGTAGAATGTTAAATGTTACATTAGCTGCTAATGATTAGCATGTAGAAATTTCAAGAAATAATTGTGTGTAATTTCAAATAAGTTAAACCTCCCTTGGGTTGAGATCATTCTTGATAAGGTGCTCATTCTGGCATGTCAAGTTGCTCTTTAGTTTTACTGTTTATTTTTAATTAAATCCACAAATTCATCCTGGATGAAGGTGGGTTTTATATCCATAAGAAAAGATTAGTACAAGCCGATATCCATTCTTTCCAACACATTCACTGTGGTTTCCCATAGAAAGGATTTACGTAATGGTTCTTTGCCTTATCACCAGTCATTCAGCAATGCCCACTGGGCCTGTTGCTCTTCATTACACTCTTTTATAAGAAATGTGCCAATAAATCATAGGATTACAAATGTTCCTACAGATTTAAGATTCAAATAACCTTTTGTAAAGATGTGAATGCTCTCTGTAACTAAATATATTGAAAAAACTAACAAAAAATTATATGTCTGTTGGGTTTTGCTTTGTGTTTTTGAGACAGGTTCTCACTCTATTGCCCAAACTAGGGTATTGTGGGATCATCATGGGTCATGGTAGCCTCAAACTCCCGGGCTCAAGTGATCCTTTTGCCTTAGCCTCTGGAGTAGTGGAGACTACAGACCCAGTTAAATTTTCTATTTTTTATAGAGAAAGGGCGTTTCTGTGTTTTTCTGTGTTGCTCAGACTGATCTTGAACTGGCCTCAAGCCGTCTTTTCACCTCAGCTTCCCAAAATGTTAGGAATACAGGTGTGAGCCACCACAGATTCTATGATGGACCTAGAAAAAATAATTTTGGCGGCTCCACGCCTGTGCTCAGTGAGTAGGGTGCCCGCCACAGACACCAAGGCTGGCAGGTTCGAGCCCGGCTGGGACCTGCTAAACAACAATGACAACTGCAACCAAAAAGTAGCCAGGTGTTGTGGCAGGTGCCTGTGGTACCAGCTACTTGGGAGGCTGAAGCAAGAGAATCGCTGGAGCCCAAGAGTTTGAGGTTGCTGTGATACCATGACCCTCTACCGAGGGCAACATAGTAACACTCTGTCTCAAAAAAGAGAAAAAGAAAAGAAAAAATAGGTTTGGTATACTTGAGAATTTAAAAAAATGACAGGTATCATTTACTTATCATTTTTACTTATATGCAGTACCACGGGCTTTTTGATTGTAGTGCATTGATAAAAATAGGGGTTTATAAACATAAATTGGACAAGACTTTATATTTTCATAAAGGAGGAGGTTAGAGGGGAAAGTGTAGATAGGAGTTCTTGTAAAAAAGATAACCATTTTCTGGCTCGGCGCCTGTGGCTCAATCAGCTAAGGCGCCAGCCACCTACACCTAAGGTGGCGGGTTCGAATCCCCAGCCCGGGCCGGCCAAACAACAATGATGGCTGCAACCAAAAAATGGCCAGGCGTTGTGGCGGTCACCTGTGGTCCCAGTTACTTGGGAGGCGGAGGCAGGAGACTTGCTTGAGCCCAGGAGTTGGAGGTTGCTATGAGCTGTGATGCCATGGCACTCTACCCAGCAGGACAGCTTGAGGCTCAGTCTCAAAAAAAAAAAAAAAAAGATAACCATTTCAGATGAATAGGCATGGAAAGTACTATGCCTTTTTCTAAGGACTATGGTGTGTATCCAGCACATTTTATAGCTGTGGCTGGGTGGCTGTGAGATTAGTCTCTGTTCTCTCTTGTTTTAGTTCCTGATACTTGGCTACAGACTTCTGCGGTCCTTAGTTTTGGCTTGTTAGAGCCATGACCTTTGACAGAGTGAGCAAATTGATATTTTCCTTCACTTCCTTGTTCTTGTGTATTTTTATACCTTAAAAGTCTTTGGAGGATTCTCTTCGGAGGCAACCACAGGATCAAGTGAGTTCAGGTGGTGATTGATTTAGTCAGGTTTTGTAAACTAGTATTCTCCGCTTCACAGAGAATTTTCACTGTGCTTGAATTGTCTTAACATCTTACTCAGAGAAGAGGCTTACATTGATTAATGTGGCATATGTGTGGTTATCGTGCTTAGAAAGTGCTCTGTTTAAGGAGAGCTTTGTCAAGAGCGCCCTTTGAATGGAACCACAAGAAAGCTTTTTTAAAAAACTGACAACTTCAAGTACAATTTCCTTTTTCTTCTGTCTATTATGATTGAAACCCAATCCTTGTTATAACATAATTATCTCAACTGAAGCCAGCAGGGAGTTGCTGCCTTAATGTAAGGGGTGTGAAGTCCCCTGAATAAATAGAGGATTAATTACACTCACAGCATGTCGGGAAGGTGATGAGATTGATTGTGATCATTTGACTTGTCCCATTTCCTGCCCTGACTACTTTCTTGAATAAATAGAAGCTGGGAAAATAATAAATAGAGCTATGGAGTGTATATGTTGGGCACAGAGTGTTGGAAAAGGACCTCCTGGAGGTATATTTACAGATTTTAAGTGATTCAGATGACAATTTCTTTTCGATTATTTTCCATCATTGATTCTTTTGCTGTTCTCAATTTAAATAGCTTTCCAGGAAATTGTTTTTATCTCAAAAAAATATAGATTATTGGTGGAGTGTTAAGAGAATTTGACAAATATATCTTAATGGGTGGATATCAGCAAATTTGTGGTTCATTTTTAGATTTTCATTTAATGTGACCTTTTAGAAGGCTTAAACTAAAGAAAAATGTTAGCTGTTGTGTGTTTCTATTGTCTTTCTCTCGTAAGAGCATCATAGTTTTGTTAAACTTAAAATGATGAATTAGTACTTTGATGAAACATACTTTTTTGTTTGTTTGTTTTTTTGGCCAGGGCTGGGTTTGAACCTCCAGCATATGGGACCGGCGCCCTACCCTTTTGAGCCACAGGCGCCACCCCATATCCTATTTTTTATCTTGTGTTTGTGTAGAGAGTGTTTACTAGAGAGTTTTATAGTCTAAAACTTTGATTTAGATTTTTGTATATATTCTCTTAATTTTCTATTGCTATGGCTTCCTAAGTGAGGTCCACTTAACTCCAGGGAATATATCTTTTTGGAGTACAGGAAGACTATAATAGGCTTTCTATGTTTATTTTTATTTATCTTTTTCTATGTATTTTTTTTTAATTTTGCTTTTCTTTTCTTTTTTTTTAATGGAGACAGAGTCTCACTTTGTGACCCTCAGTAGAGTACTGTGGATTCATAGCTCACAACAACCTCTGCTAACCCCTGGGTCCTTGGGTTTAAGTGATTCTCTAGTCTTAGCCTCCTAAGAAGCTGGGATTACAGGCCCCTGCCAGAACGCCCAGCAATTATATGGTAGAGACGGGGTCTCGCTCTGGCTCATATGCTGGTCTTGAACCTCTGAGCTCAGGGCAGTCCATCTGCCTCAGCCTCCCACAGTGCTGGGACAAAAGGCGTGAGCCACCATGCCCGGCCTCTATGTATTTTTTTTAAGAAAGAAGTTAAGCTTTATTAATATTTACCATATAAATTGCTGGCAAAAATTATCTTTAGGTGGTATCTACCATATGTTTTTTTACTGATGGAGTACTTAAACAGAAGCTTATAGCCCTCTGCTTCATGGAACAACCATCCTTATTTCCAAAGAGAAGCATATACTTTTATTCTCAAAGCCTGAATTGGGCTGGGCGCGGTGACTCATGCCTATAATCCTAGCACTCTGGGAGGCCGAGGCCGGTGGATTGCTTGTGCTTGTGAGTTTAAGATCAAAGCCTGAATTAGAAAAGGCGAGGGTTGCCTCTGCTAGGAAATCAGATTTGGGGTTCAGAGACTCTTGTTATTCTCTGACTGTTGCTTGATCTGAGTTGAAGACGTGGAAAATCAACTGCAGGAACTTGAGATTTTATGCCAGATATGAAATGCTCCTGCCTGCTTTTGGTTGTGTGTTCTGTTTGCCCAGGGACGATAAAGAGCCTAACTTATGAAAGGGAAGCCTTTCCATGAGGGCATTACATTTCCTCTGGGCACAAAGCACTTGACCTTATTTAAGTTTTGTTTTCAAGATTCTTATGTGTTTTTCATATGTGTTAAAACATTAACAAACAAAAGCCAACTCTCATTTTAAGGAAAAAAAAAGTGTAATTTGAAAGGGATGATCTTAAGCCTGGGAGTGGGATATGATTTGGATTTTATCTCAAAATGTGTGATTCCATGAAGAATAGTTTTGTGATTTCGTTGCTAATTACAAATCTAAGGAGAAAAGACTTGGAGAAATCTGGACTGTTAGTGTGCTAGAGGACAGAGATCTTACCATGTATTCATTCCATTTGGTACCCCAGCATCTAGCGAAATGCCTGACACTTACTCATGACACTTGGTAAATGCTCATTGCATTGAAAACTTTCTTTCTAATTTAATAAAAAGCAATGAAAGAAGCAATTTTCTCCTCTCCTTACACATTATTAGACCCATGAGCCCGGATTTAAGATGTGCCCTTCTCTGTGGGCTCTTGTAGTATACCCTTGCCAGAGTAAACCATTGCCCAGCCTCCTCAGCTGTGTGCTGTGAGCACAGAAGGGGGTTGCACAATGTGTAAGAACAGGGAAAAATAATAAACCCTCTTGTAGGACCATCAGTGTATGTTTTAGTCTTTATATCCTAGTCACAAAACAAGGACATTTGCACTTACTTACACAGATGTTCTGTATCTAGATAAATGACAAAGGGAATGTGTAACTTTTGGGGAATGTTTATTTGCGTAGGCGTGGGAAAGTCAAAATGGATTGGAAGAGTGTGTGTGAGAGAGACACACACACAGAGAGAGGTGTGTGGATGGTTGGATGGTTGGATATATAGATGGTTGGATCACCTGCATGTTACCTACTTGGCAATACGGGCCCAGAGTGTGGCACTGGGGCTGTCAAGCAGCTTCCCTGAGGAATCAGACTCAAAAATTAATCTTTTCAGGGCTCGTATCTGTGTGCTGTCTCCACATCTAGAGACAGAATAAAGAGCCAGTTGAGAAGGAAGAAGGTGCTCTCCTCTATAATTCCAGGATATTCCCCAGGCCATCATCTTCTCCAGATTCCTTGACAGATTGAGTGATCTGTGACAGAATTGGATATCATGGACAGCCATTCAGTTTGATCTTCTTGCCCATGAATAGGTACCTATGAATGAGAGAGTCCTAAATCAAACTGTGTTTATCTGAAATATTTAAGTTATCAATATTTTGTTCTTTGTGGTTTGTCTGTTTAGAGTCTGATTGAATCCAGAAGGTGTTAAGCACCTGCTTTGCAGGTGTTGTCCTCAGGCTGGGGATAGGATCAGTGTCAGGTTTCTGCATCTAGGAGCCCAGTGTCTGGGAGGGTTAATTGGAATTTATTGTTTAGGAGGCAATGATATGTCATGAAAAATCTTAGCTGGAAACTAGCCTGGCGTAGTAGACACATGGCTGGCTGTAGTACCAGCTACTCCAGAGGCTGAGCCAAGATAATTGCTCAAGCCCAAGAATTTGAGGTTGCTGTGGGCTATGATGATGCCACAGAACTCTACCCAGGGTGACAGAGAAAGACTCTGTCTCAAAAAAAAAAAAAAAAGAAGAAGAAGAAGAAAAGAAAAAAGAAAAAGAAAAATCGTAACTGGAAAGCTAACTGGAAAAAAAGCAGCGTATATAAAGCTGTGTGTGTTAAAGTGGCTCACTTGAATTAAAAGGATATATCCACAGAACAGAATCTCAAATGGAAACGTATTAATGTTAGGAAAAGTTATCTCTATTTTGTAGACTCAAAGGGACCCTTTCTATTTTATACTGTTGGGGGGGGTATGTTAAAGTGAACATAGATTCTCTCCCCCAGATAATGCGTTTTAAGAAGTTATCATAAATGCTTGTTAAAATTTTTGTTCTCAAACATAACAGACTATTATGGAAGTGAATTAAGTAAAAAGTGTGGTGGTCTGCACTCAAGGCCAGACTTTGATTGAAAAAAAGAGAGCCCTTATACCTCAAAGGAAATGAAATAAACATGATAATTCGGCAGTGCTTGTTTGAGTTTTCTCAAACATGAACTTAGCATTTAAGTCAAATTGTAATTTGATACTACTGTAGAGTGTCTCTGTCATTTTTTTGTGCCCCATTTTGTTATTTATATAAAAATTACGAGTAGAAAGAAGAGAACGTGTCATTAGAAGGCTGTGCTGTGCATGTGTTCTCTGAGTTATACGGCAGCACCTCAGGCGACAGCGCCCAACTCTGATAGCGTGGCGGGTCCACCTTTTGTTCAGGCGGCCTGTCCTTAGTCTTGTGGTGGATGGCAAGTCGCTTTATATCCAGGTTTATGATTATGTGTATGCTTTAAATGACAAAGTGAATTGTGCAAACTGATGTCCCTTCTGTTGACTGATTATCTTTTCTCTGATTCTTTTTTTTGTTGTTGTTCTTTAAACCAAGGGCACATGTACACCCAGAATTCTCTGGAATGTCTTCTGTCACCCTGAGTGGAGTTCTGTGGCATCATAACTCACAGCAACCTCAAACTCTTAAACTCAAGAGATTCTCTTGGCTCAGCCTCCCAAATAGCTGGTACTATAGGCACCTGCCACAACACACACCAGTTTTTCTGTTTTCAGTAGAGACAGGATGTTACTTTTGTTCAGGCTGATCTCAAACTGCTGTGCTTAAGGAATCCCCCTGCCTCAGCCTTCCAGAGTTCTAGGATTACAGGCGTGAGTCATTGTGCCTGGCCAGGGGATGTCATTTTTCATAACCTTATTGGAACCCAAAGATACTTTTCTTTAAGCAAAGAACAAAACATTTTTTCACAAAAAGCATTAAGTACTCTGTGCCTTCCCAGGTAAGTTTACCAGTCAGTTTAGATTTTGTTTCTATCCTTAGAGTGTCCTAACGCTCCAGGAAAATAAAGTTTAGTTCTTACTGGAAGAAACTGACTTCACTTTCAACTTGATGTTTAAAACTACAGTTGTCACATGTCCTATCTACTTGTTTTAATGGACACAGCAGTTGAAAGGACTTTACTTAAGCTGTATAAAATAATCTCTATGTGAGATGCTGGATAATCATAAAACTCAGCTTTCAAAACTGAAGTTGTAAAGCTTGTTTTCTGAACACAGCAGTACCACACATCCTTGTTTCAGAAGCTTTATTTTGTCCACAATTTGAGATGCAGATTTCCAATATAAATTTTCACATGGTAAGTTCTAAGCTTATCTTACTTCTTATCAGAAAGATTCAACCTTGTTCTAGGTTTGTGTGAGACAGTTTTCTTTTTAAACCAAAACCACACAGTTTTTCTGCTATATAGATCAATTTAACATGTTTCTCTTAATCATGCTGTTTCATTCTTTTTAAAACAATAATTATGTATTTATGAAATAGGATCTCACTCTGTGGCCTAGGCTGGAGGTACAGTGGCATGATCATAGCTCACTGTAGCCTCAGAACTCCTGAGCTCAAGCAATCCTCCTGCTTCAAGCTCCTGGGTAGCTAGGACTACCTGCATGTACCACCACATCCAGCTGTTAATCACACTATTTCAAAGATGGGCTCTCTTCTTGAGGCTTGAGAGTGAGAGTTACGTGAGATACTGACTTTGTTTCGTATCTTTTGGGGTCTTATTATTTTCAGTAGTAATAATGGTGCTTTTTAAATGGTGACTACTTTAGGACGTTGAGTATCTGTTCAACAATCCGTTCATTCAAAACAGTTATGAGTTCATACTGTTCAAAGTTCTGTGCTAAGGTCTAAAAATCAGACGTAGCTCCTGACCTTATAGAACTTATGGTCAAATGGAGAAAGAGGATTTAGTCACATCACATACATATGAAAAACAAAAACTAAAACATTGGCAAGTGCTGCAAATCTTTTGGATTTGCACAGCCTTGAGGGCAACAGCTGACCTAGTCTGGTAGGGGAATAGAAGGAGAAGATGTAGTAGAGGAAGATTCCCTGGAGGAAATGTTTGCTTTGAGTACTGAAGTACAAAGAGGACTAACTTGAGAAGGGTAGTGGACTTCAGGAAAATGTATCCACCATGTGCAAAGGCCCTGTGGCAGGACGGCATTTTTGTATTCAGGAAATTGAAAGAAGCCCGGGGTGTCTGGAACATAGAGAAAGGGACTGTGTATGTGGGGAGAGGTCAATATAAGGATGAGAATGTAGCCAGAGTGTCTGGTCTCTGGTTTGGGTTATTAGGGAAATGCTGCTCTGAACGTCACAGTTTGTGTGTTATGGTGCACTCATGCAAATTTTTGGGTAAGCCCTATACCTGGGAATGGAATTACCAGGATTTGGGGGACAGTCTTAGGTTAGACTTTACTAGGCAATACTAAACTGTTTTCCAGAGTAGTTGTACCAACTTATTTGGACTTTTACTCCCATTGGCCATGTATGACATTTTCCCTGGTTCCACCTTCATGCCAGCATTTATTTTGTTCAAATTTTAACATCTGACATTCTGAAGGCATGTGAAAATTTCTCTGATAATTTAAATTTGCATTTCCCTGATTACTAGTGAAGCTGAGCATCTATTCACTTATCTATGTGTAAGTCATCGGTGTTTCTTCTGCTGTGGAATGTCGCTTGTAGTCCCTGTTTTTTCAATAGGGCTTTCTTCCTTCCAGTATTCTGGATACTGATCTTTTATTGGTTAAATACGAGAGCTATCCAGAAAGTATTACTTTACAATAATATGAAAGGTAGTATTAATGATAGCTGGATACTTTCTGGACAACCCTCATTACATTGCAAACATTTTTTGCAGTTTATAGTTTATTTTTCAGTCATCTTGGAGTGTCTTAACAAACAGAAGTTTTTAATTTTAATGTTGTAGAATTTATCAATCTATTCCTTTCTGGGTATGTTTTTTGTTTCTTGTTTAAGAAAGTTTTTGTGATTTGGATGGCATAAAGACATTCTCCTGTAATATCCCATAAAATTTTTGTTTTTTTGCTTTTTAGCATTTAAGTCCTTAGTCCACCTGGAATTGATTTTTTAAATGTTATGAGATAGGGGATCCAGTTTCATTTTTCCCATGTGGATAAACTTATCCTGGTTTTGTTTATTAAATAGTCTTTTCTCTCCTTATATGTCCTACAGTGCTCACTGTCATAAATCAAGTTTACATGTATGTGGGCTCTGTTTCTGGGTTGTCTGTTCATTTCCCCTGGTTTACTTGTCTGTTATATGTCAATATCAAACTTTCTTAATTACTATGGCTTTGTAAATCAGACTCAGCTTGTCAAATTCCATGAAGAACATTTTGACTGGAATTGCTTTGAATCTCTTAATTAGTTTGGAGAGGCCAACACATGTAGTCTCTTTCCAATGATATGGTATGATGTCTTTTAATAAAATTTTACAAATTTTTTCCAAAAAAGTCTTATACATCTCTTGCTAGATTTATTGCTTTATATTTTGGTTGCTATTACAAATAGTGTCTTTTTAAAAAAAATTATTTGTAAGCTGACTGTTTACAGTCACATGTTGCTTAATAATGGGGATACGGTCTGAGAATTGTGTCATTAAATGCTTTCATTGTGCAAACATCATCACGTGTCCTCCAACAAACCTGTATTGAACAGCCTACTACATACCTATGCTAGATGGTATTGCTTGTAGGCTATAAACCAGAACAGCATGTGACTGTGCTGAATACTATAGGGAGTTGTGACACATCTGGAAGTAGAAAAGGTACAGTATTATGATATTATGGGACCACTGTTGTGTGCATTCCATTGACCAAAAGCATGATCGTGTTGCACATGACCATGTAGAAATGAAGTTCACATTTTATTTATTTATTTATTTTTGAGACAGAGCCTCAAGCTATCCTCCTGGGTAGAGTGCCATGGCATCACAGCTCATAGCAACCTCCAACTCCTGGGCTCAAGCGAGTCTCCTGCCTCCGCCTCCCAAGTAGCTGGGACCACAGGCGCCCGCCACAAC
>CAUYQV010174346.1:0-16382 GCA_963574575.1 Galagoides demidoff | reverse complement strand
TAGAGTGCCATGGCATCACAGCTCATAGCAACCTCCAACTCCTGGGTTCAAGCGAGTCTCCCGCCTCCGCCTCCCAAGTAGCTGGGACCACAGGCGCCTGCCATAACGCCCGGCCATTTTTTGGTTGCAGCTGTCCTTGTTGTTTGGCGGGCCGGGGCTAGGGATTCGAACCCGCCACCTTAGGTATACGTGGCTGGCTTCCTTAGCCCATTGAGCCACAGGCGCCAAGCCTGAAGATGCTATTCAACTGTCACTTTTGAAGTAAATGCAAAGTCTGCCTGCTCACGAACAGTCAAGTTGCCTCTGCAAGCGTAGAAAGGAAGCAAATAGGATGTCCACCTGAGACATGGATGGGTTCTGGATGCAGCCCACATCTGCCACACTGTTGCTCTTAGGGCTGCCTGGCAAGAACACAGGTGTCCAGCTAGCCCTTCCCCCAGCAGGACAGGAAAACCTCACGCCACTCTGCAGCCTCTCAGCCTCTATAAGGACTGTCACCTCAGCCATTCGGAAAGGAAGTGACATCCACTTAGCCAGCAGCACCATGGAACTGCAGATGGAGGTACCTTGTGCTTCTAGGCATCAGACTGACATGGCCCCCACCCCTCAAGCTGCTGCATCAGGCTTAGGGTGTCCCTGCAGCTCTGAGGTCCAAGAGACCTTGCACAACTGGGCCTGGGGGCAGGTTGGGAACATGTGGGAACATGCATTTTATTGTCAGGGGCACTAATACTAGAAGGAAATGCACATCATCTACCATACGAAACAAAGTCCAAGAAAATGGGCTGTTGGCAGCCTGATGCACACCACTATTTCCCCAGCCAAGTGTCATGCCAGAGGCAGACTGCTGTGAAGAGGGAAGTGGGGAGCTGATGTCATCCTCAGCCCCTTCTACTTTCAGCTCCTTTTTGAAAACGACTTTAAAATTTTGTAAATGAACTTTCTATTCTGTCAGGGTCACCACTGACAAGGTATACACACCATGTCTACACCAAAACCACCGGTGTGGGACAGCACCTGCAGGCTCAGGGCCCCCAGGTCAGACAAGAAATGGGAAACGCAGCATGTGAAGTGTCAGCCTCTCTGGGGCCAAGTGACACCCTGGTCCACCCTCAACCTCTACAGTCCCAGTGGCCCTTCATGGAGAGCTGGGAGCTGCAGTGCTCATCCCCAAAAGGGCATTTATTCCTAAATAACAGAGTGAGATGCTCAGCGTTTTTCAAAGTGTCTTTTTTTTCTTTAGAGACAGAGTCTCACTTTGTTGCCCTTGGTAGAGTGCCGTGGCATCACAGTTCACAGAAACCTCTGGCTCTTGGGCTTAGCCGATTCTCTCCCCTAAGTGTCTTTAATTAGCTTCCCTCAGAGGCTAGGCTCACACACTGGGGCTTGGGAGGAGCTGGAAGTACCAGGCCCCAAGTGCCTGTAGATGCCCAGAGGGGATATGATCTACAGGGCTGCAGCCCAGGATGTCATGGGCCTGGACTGTCCAGCCCTCTGGAGACAGGACAGTTGCAACAACCCAGAGATCTCCATCTGAAATGACCAGTGTCCCCAAGGCCTCCAGTGGCAAAAGCCCCAGAGAGGCTGGGCCAGGAGAAAAGGCTGTGTAGCAGGGCCCACTGGACAGAGGTCAGGATGCTCTGGGAGGGAGAGACCTAGAGAGGAGAGGCTGGACCACAGTCCCTGTGGGATCTTGTCTCACTTTTTACTGACCTTGATGTGGCCTAATGGGTCTGTTTTGACCCTCAAAGTCATAAAAAAGTGAGTATGAGGATGTATCCTAGTGGGTGTACGTGTATGTGCTTTCTTTTATTTTTTTTTTTTTGACAGAGTCTCACTTTGTCAGTAGAGTGCCATGGCATCACAGCAACATCAAACTCTTGAGCTTAAGCAATTCCCTTGCCTCAGTCTCCCGAGTAGCTGAGACTACAGGTGCCCACTATAATACCTAGCTATTTCTAGAGACAGGGTCTTGCTCTGGCTTAGGCTGGTCTCAAACCTATGAGCTCAGGCAATCCACCCACCTCAGCCTCCCAGAGTGCTAGGATTATAGGTGTAAGCCACAACGCCTGGTCCCTGTAAGTGCTCTTCGTATGTGTCTGAATGTATGTGTCACTGGGCACATGTATACACATCTATCTCTGTATGCGCATACACATGCTGTTTGTGCGTGCCTATGTCTATTCTTCGTTGCAGGTGTATGTGCACATATGTGTCAGGGTGTCTGTCAATCAATGTCTGATTCTGTGTGCAGGTACATGTGTGCATGTTTGCGTGTGTGCGTATGTGGGTGCTGTCAAGGCAGGGTGGGTGAGGGGCTGCCTAGGTCTTGGCCTGGACATGTCCTTCCTGTTAGATGCCTCATGCCCCATGTCATAGGGGTGAGTTTCTGAGGGCTTCCCCTCAGTCCCCTGCTGGGACTCCCCCTAGGGTTGCCAAGTGGCTGTGCCAGAGGGGATGGGGGCTTTCACCTCTGCAGGGTGCCCTTCTCAAGCTGTTCCTGATAATCACAGGCTCAGGGTATAGGTCCTTGGGGGGCTTGGCGCTAATTAAGATGGGGCCTTTGAAGCTAACTGCACCCCAAAACCCATGTAGAGAACCCATCATGATCAGCAGGGCAGGGCCCCCACACTGGAGAGCTGAGGGAGGCAGTGGTGGGAGGGGGAGGAGAGAGCAGGGAGACACCAGCCCACATGAGGTGAGGTGGTGGGGTCAGGGCCACAGCCAGATCTGGCACACAGACCAGAGCAAAGTGTGCAGGGCTGGTATGGTCCGGAAGCAAAGGTCGATCATTGAGATCCTGTAGGGCAGTGGTTCTCAACCTTCCTAATGCCATGGCCATTTAAGACAATTCCTGTGAGTCATGACCCACAGGTTGAGAACTGCTGCTGTAGGGGCTGTAGGGACTGCCCAAGGACGGAGACAGAGAGGATGGGACTGTCCAGCCAGGACCTCAGACAAGGGGAGGCAAAATGCCAGGAAGAGAGAATAACAATATAAAAGGAAAACAAGATAAGGACAGGAGGGCAGCTCAGGGAAGCCTGGCCAGGAGGAATGTGGTGGGAGGCGGGAACCAGCTCCAGCCAGTGTGAGATACCAGAGATAACCCCCTCCCCCACAGGAATCCAGAGGCGTTAGGAAGGGCTTCCCTCCCAGAGCTCTGGGATCTCAGAGAGCAGAGCTTGCCTGACACCAGAGGGAAATAGCCCCGGAAGGAGGTGTGTTAACTAATGCCCAGTAAGATGTCCTGCAGACAGGACGTCAGCATCCAGCACCCTATATCAGTCTCCGATGGTGAGCCCCGCCTGGTCAGGGGAGGACAGACATTTCTCACAGGCCTGTGGGAGGCTGGGAGGCTCTGCACCACCCATTGGCCTTATTCTGTTCCACAAAGGGTGAAATGAGCTGTTTGTCAAAGGCAGGGAACTCTGCTGACTTCCTAGGGCTGCCCCTCGTTGAGGGATCCTGAGCCCCGAGGGAGGGCAGGGTGGAGGGTGGGGTGAGGACCTCCAGGCAGTGCACACCTGGGCTACCAATGAGGCTGGGAAACAAGCCAGTTGCCCCGCCCAGCCTTGCTCCAGCCAGGCCCTTCCCACATTCCACCCTGCCAGGAAACAGAGGGAGAGCTGCCAAAAGCCAGGCCCAATGACAGTTCGAGCTGCACCCTAGGGTGCCAGGGCCCCCAGTGCAGCCGATCACTGCCAGGCAGAGATGGGGGTGGTCCAGTGGGGAGGCTGGTAAATGAAGGGAAAATGTCCATATTGGTGTTGGGGCCCGAGGTGGGGAAGGAAGACCAAATTCTGGAAAATCACAGGTGGCTATGGCAGGAAAAGGAGTTCTCCAGTGGGCAGGAGGGTGGCCCCACATCACTGCCTGCAGTGTGCATGGGCAGGTGCAGTGGGAGTGCTAAACCCTCACACAGGGGCTGAAATGACAGTGGCTGAGTTAAAGTTATGGGGTCATGAGCACCTTTTTCTTTTTCTTATCTTCATTACATACCTTTGTAAAGTTATAATTAAAGCATAAAAGCAATTATAGTCATTGAGGGGACAAGGCTCTGCCTGGCCCAGGCTGTACCCTGTTAGCAGCAGGAAGGGGGGCTTATGTTTCTGCAGCCTGGCAACAGTAGCTCCCTGGTGGGGGCCTGTAGTTCTGACTCATCATCATCAAGCCCTCCCAAGGCTGTGTGCACCAGCAGAGCTCCAGGTAAGCCTGGGGTTGGAGGGTGTGTACCTTACCCTCCCCAGTCAAGCCAACAGCCCCCTCAGGGGCCTAGGGCATATCAGTCCCCCACCCCCTCTCCAGTAGGCCCTCCAGACCTTTTGCCAGAGGGAAATGGCAGAGCAGGGGGTTTGAAAGGGAGCAGGGAGACATCAGGCAGCAAGGCCTGTGCTGTTGGCACTGAGCCCCCTCCTACCTTGGTCACTGCAATGACCAGCTGTGCCCAAGACCCCTTGTTTCAAAGCAGTGGATCTAAGAGGGACTGTCCAGCCCACCATTGGAGTATGAGGCAGAGTGAAGGCTGATGCTCAGACCACTCTAACTCCAAGGAGATACTCATTTCATCCCTGTAAATTCTCTTAAAAGAAAATTTCCACAGAGCCAGCAACTTAGCTGTGAAATTACCCTGACTTCGGGGTAGAAAATGGCATAATGCAAGTCCACACCATTACTGAGTTTCCAGAGTCACGGGCTCCAGAGTACACACCCTCTGCTGCCCCTCCCCCAGGAGCTGCCCTAGCACTCTGCAAGGGCAGGATGCAAACTTGCTCTGGCCAGCCTGGGTCAGCACAGCCAGGCCTTGGACCACCTGCGTCTCAGCAGCATGACACTTGGCAGCCAGCACTGTGCAGGAGGGATGCCACTTACACCCTGCTCCCCCCATGCAGGATCTGCACTATTCCTGTAATCATATTTTTGGACCTGCTGCTGCAAGCAATTCCCGGCCTCAGATCTTTCAATTCCTCTTTTGGGAAAACTCTCCACCCCTCTATGTTGATGGAGGAGCGGTGCAGCCCTGGGATCCTCACCTCCACTGCAGCTGGAGCTGTTTGGGGTTTAGCCAGTGCATTTCCTTTATTCTTTGAAACTGGCCTCTCTTCACCCCAGAGAGGCTCTCACAGTGAACACCACCACGCTGCTGCCTGCACTGAGCATCCACCAGACTGCTTCCCTCCAGGGGAGCATCTGGGGTCCCCGGGGATAGGATGCGGGGCTCCTGTGTGCCACCCTTACCGCGACAGTCTCAGCGCAGGGGAAAGCTGGGGCGTGGCTCGGGGCGCGGGACCCAACAGAAGCGGCTCGCGGAAACCCCGAAGGGAGGGAGGTCTGTAGTGCTGCAGGACAACAGTCCCAGCAGTGTGCGCAGGATATCCGCAGACACCCGCCCCACGTCCCGCCCGCTGCGGACCCCAGGCGCCCTCGCGCACCACGCTGGGTCGCGCTCACCGTCTCGGGGTCGTTCTCGAACACCTCCCGGGCCTCCTCCTTGGTGCACAGCTCCTCCACGCACTCCCGCTCCAGGTGCCCCTGCTTGGCCTCTTCAAAGACCTGATAGGCGCGGCGCTGCCTGGGCCGCAGGAACTGCGCCGCCTCCCGCGCCCGCAGCAGCACAGCTACGGGGAGAGGAGGACGCAGTCAACCTGCGCCCGGTCCGCCCCGGCCCTGTCTCTCCCCTCCACGGTCCTGCGACCTCTTTCCCGCCCCCGGGCCTGTCCTCGCCCGACTCACCCCACCACGGCCCTGCGCCTCGACTCTGCCCTCGGTCCTGCGCCTCCTTCACGGCTCTCGGGCCTGCACCCCGACCCCGTTTCTGCCCCGTCCCTGCTCCCCTCCCGGGATGCTGCGGCGCGCTGCGGGGCCGGGCGGACTGCGGACACCCGTGACCGCTCCCCGGCAGTAGTGGGCTCTTGGGGCCCCGCGCAGCACTCACTGTGCGCAGACTCGGAGGCCAGCAGGAGCAGCAGCAGCGCGGTGCCCAGGGCAGCGGCGGGCCCGGGCTGTGGCGGCATGGCGGGGGCCAGGGCTGGACCGTACCCGGGCGGGGACGGAGCTGGGAGCGCGCAAGGTCAGAGCTCCTGGGAAGCCGTGGTTAGCCGCGGGCGCCGCGGGGCATTGGCTCCGGTCATCCTGTCCTGGCAGCCCGGAAGGTCACATCGCTGCGGCGGCACCTTGGGCGCTTGCGGCCGGTCTGGGCGGAGGCGGCGGCGGCGCAGCCGGGTGGCGGCCGGGGGCGGGGCGCGGGGCGGCCGCGGGGGCAGCGCCGGCCTCGTAGCGGGCGGGGCCGCGGAGTCAGCGGCGTTGGGGCCGGTCTGCGCCGGGAGATGCTATTGGCGCGAAAGCAGGTCGGCTGGGTGCGACGGTCCCCGCGCGCAGACCGGAGGAACTAGCGCGTCCTGGGCGTCCTGGACCGATTGCGCGTCTTTATTCTGGGCGGTTCGGACCGGAGCAGGTACAATGTGACAATTTTCCACATAAAATGCTAAGATTTAAACCTCTTTCCAACCCTTCCCTTCCAAATCTACTGCACCATTTTTTGGGAGGGGGAGGGGGTTTCATTCTCAGGCACATTTTCTCAAGACTTAAACCCACCAAAGATAAACTGAGGTCAAACCCAGTCCCATAGGGACCCAGGGAGAGAGACTAAATTATTTCCTTTCGTAATTCCTGTTTCCATAATGATGACAATTCAAAACCTTGAGGTCTCCCAGGAGATATTTAAGCTGAATGTAACATTCTGCTTATTCTCACAGACCAAGCAAGACTTTATGTCTCTTGTCTTGGGATATTTCGCAAATCACAGGCAAACATTCAAACAAGCCAAGCGGAAACATAGCAGAGCCCTTCCAGAAACAGGACAGAGGCCGGCGGTGCCCAGCGCTCCCCAGCGCTCCCTCAGGGGTGTTGGGGGGGGGGGGTAGAAGCTGGAGAGCTCTGCTCTGGAAACCCTCACCTCAAAATGCAGCGAAGAGCCTCCCTCCCAGGAGATGCCTCTGTAATTGAGAGGAGGGAATGTAATTGCTAGTATAATTCTTTGAGGTTATTAGTTTTAAGGTGGCGTTAATGGAATGAATACGTTCATTAGGGAAATGAATGTCATGGGAATGTTCTTCCACCAGAAGTAAAAACTGAGTAGGTAAGTCATGTGTACCTGTCTGAGTCAGGTAACAAGGCACTCCCTGAGCCTGGGAAAACCATGGCTGCTTAAAAAAGAATATCTGTTACATTAATTTTCCTTCTTCTTCTTCTTCTTCTTTTTTTTTTTTTAAAGATAGAGTCTCACTCTGTAGCCCTGAGTAGAGTGCTGCGGCGTCATAGCTCACAGCAACCTCAGGCTCCTGGTTCAAGAGGCTGGGTCTCCCAAGTAGCTGGGACTACAGGACCCTGCCACAACACGTGCTAGTTTTTCCTCAGGTTGATCTTTAACTCCTGAGCTCAAGCAATCTGCCTGCCCTGGCCTCCTTGGGTGCTGGTATTAATAGGCATGAACCACCATGCCTGGCCTTTCCAGCTTGCTCTTAAAGAGAAGCACTGGTGAGCAGCGCCTGTGGCTCAAAGGAGTAGGGTGCTGGCCCCATATGCCAGAGGTGGCAGGTTCAAACCCAGCCCCAGCCAAAAACTGCAAAAAATATAAATAAATAAATAAGCACTGGTTTCAAAAATCTGGGTGGAGTGATGAATTCTTTAGTCAGTATTTACAAGGCTCTTTAATTAACTAGTCACTCTGTAGAACAAATAATTCATCAAGCACCCATTGTATGCCAGGTGGTGTTCCAGGCACCTCTGCTATTTCCTAGGGATTATAAACCAGCAGCTCCTGGGTAGACTTCAAAGAATGTGCGAACTCCTAGAAATTGATTGCAATTATTTTCTGCACATTTGTTTGTCTTTGGAAAAAGAGTGTTACAGAGTTCATGTAATTCCCAATTATCTGATTAATTTAAGAGTGGCTGTCTCCCATGTCTGCTGCTCTGGGTCAGCCTGCACTTGAATGTGAGCCCACTGCTTCAGGTGGTGAGAGGTCACCATTGCCTCTCTTGGATGGAGCCTTTCAGGTCCCCTAGACCTCACTCCCTTTCTCCATATTCCCAAATTCACCCTTTCTATTGAGTTAGTCCCCCAGTAATAATGTCTCTTACTGTGTAGAGACTTAGTTTGCTAAAACTCATTCATACGTACTTGCTCACTTTGATTTCAATAACTGGGGAATATAGAAAACAGATATGGGAGCAATGGGGGGACATCTGACTCAAGATAACTTCAAAATGTTCTAACTAGTTACTAGTACAGACAATTTTCTCTAGGGCAGAAATGGAAAATGAACAAGAAACAATTCGGATAATATATTCCAAAAATGGGAAGAGCTGTCAGGCACTATATTATGTACCTGGAAATAGCAATGGTGAAGTTGACAGTCCACTTTCACAGCGACAGAGGTCAGACCCATTTGAATCCCTGATAGGTGGTGAACCAACCTGGGGTTATGGGGTGGAGAGCTAGTGCCTCATCTTTCCGGGGATAAAATAGGGTGAAAGTGTGGAGGTGAGGTGGGAGTGAGGATACACCAAATGAGATGTCTGCAGAGAAATGAAAGCTCTGCACTGCCCCTCTGTCATCACCTTTGTGAGTGGTGATCCTAAGACAATAAGGCTACTCACTCATCAGTTCATCCAGTAAATGTGAGTTGAGTACTTGCCATTTTGTCTTAAAAGATGCCATAAAAAAAAAAAAAGATGCTATGCTGGTGTTGACAAACCAATTACACAATCATATTTGGGTTTTGATTGCTTGTATTCAGAATTGCTTTATTGAGATATGAAGGAAATGCAGTAACCTGCACACATAAGATAGATGCTGACATATCTGTGTATACACCTGTGAAACCACCATCACAGTCAGATTAAGGAACACCCGTAATCCCTCCCCCCTAATGTCTCTGTCCTAACCTACATCCTCATCCCTCTGCAAACCATGGATCTGTTATCACTATCAATTAGTTTGCGTTGCCTAGAATTTTATATAAAAATATGTATAGGATATTTTGCAAAGTCCTGAGACTTTTTGTCTGGTCTCTTTCACTCAACATATTTATTTTCAGATTTATCTGCATCATTGCATTTATCCATAACTTACTCCTTCTATTGCTCAGTATTACCCACTGTATGGAGATGCTAGTTTCTCCTTCACCTGGTGAAGGAGATGATGGATGGTGATGGATGGTCATCACCATTTTTACTATTACAAATAAAGTGGCTATCAAGAATTTGCATGCAAGTTATTGCATGCACAATTGCTTTCATTTATCTTGGGAAAATATTTAGGAAACAATATCTGAATGATATGGTAGATATGTGTTCAACTTTTAAAGAATCTGCCAAGCTATTTTCCAAAATGATTGTACCTCTTTGCATTTCCACCAGCCATGTATGAGAGTTCTGGTCACTCGACATCCCCACTAATATTTGCTGTGGTCAGTTTTTTAATTTAATTTTAGCCATTCTAATAGGTTGCTAGTGGCACTTTATGATAGTTGATATTGAACGAATGTTATTGTGCTTATTGCCATCCAAATATCATCTTTCGTGAAGTGTTGGTTTCCTTTGCTTGGCACGTTTGCTTTTCTCATTGTTGAGCGTACTAAGTTCTAAGAGTTCTATTTTCCTTTTTTTTGAGACAGAATCTCATTTTGTCACCCTTAGTAGAGTGCCATGGCATAATGGCTCACAGCAATCTCAAATTCTTGGGCTTAGGCTTGGCGCCTGTGGCTCAATGGGCTAAGGCACCAGCCACATACACCTAAGGTGGCGGGTTCGAATCCCCAGCCTGGGCCCGCCAAACAACAATGATGGCTGCAACCAAAAAATGGCTAGGCATTGTGACGGGCGCCTGTGGTCCCAGCTGCTTGGGAGGCGGAGGCAGGAGACTCGCTTGAGCCCAGGAGGTAGAGGTTGCTATGAGCTGTGATGCCATGGCACTCTACCCAGGGGGATAGCTTGAGGCTCCATCTCAAAAAAAAAAAAAAATTCTTGGGCTTAAACCATCCTCTTGCCTCAGCCCAAGTGGCTGGGACTATAGGCACCCACCACAATGCCCAGCTAATTTTAGAGATGGGTGCTACTCTAGTTCAGGCTGGTCTCGAACTCCTGAGCATAGGCAATCCACCTACCTTGGCCTCCCAGAATGCTAGCTTCACAGGCATGAGGCACTGTTCCCAGCCTGGTTGTAAGAGTTCTTTTACTATTTGGGGTACAGGTTCTTTACCAATGTGTGGTTTAAAATATTTACTTCCAGTCCATGGTTTGCCTTTTTATTCTATTAAAGTATCTTTCAAAAAGAAAAATTCTTAATTTTGAAGTGCAACTTATTATTTTTTCTTTAATAGATTCTGCTTTTAGGATTAGAGTTACTTGTTTGGCACACAAAAACATACAACAACAATGAACACCACTCAGCAAGACATCGCCACATGTCCACACAAACATAGCTGTGAGGCACTGATATACAAAGGTTATGAAACCTTACTGAGTTGTTTGTACAGACCTCGTATGATGGCAACCCTGATAGTCATTCCAGAAAAAAAGAGTTCCAAAATTGCTTTGAAGAGTGGACTAGATGCTGGGATTGGTGCATAGCTTCCCAAGGGGAGTACTTTGAAGGTGACTATATTGATATTCAGCAATGAGGTATGTAGCATTTTGTAAAGGATGAGTTCTCACACTTAATTGTCAGACTTTGTATGTATTACTGAAAAGACTATTTTTTTTCCTTCACTGACTTGCCTTGGCACCTTTGTCAATAATCAGTTGGACATTCATATGTGTGAGTCTCTTTATAGACTCTCTATCCTGCTCCATTGATTTATCACTCTTTAAAATTAATATCATACTATCCTGATTACACTAGATTTTTAGAAAGAATTAAAGTCAGATAATATAAATACTCAAGCTTTATTCTTCCTCAGAGCTTAAAGTTGTTTGGTTATTCTATCTGTGTTTTTTGCATTTATTGTATTATGTATGAATTTAATAGAATCAGCTGGTCACTTTCTACAAAAAGTCTTCTGACATTTTAATGGGAATGCATCGCATCTATAGGTCAATTTAGAGATAATGAACATTTGACAGTTTTGAGTTTTCTGATCTATGAACATGATATATCTTTCATTTATTCAGTCCTTCTTAAATTCTCTCAGCAATATTTCACAGTATTCAATGTGCAGCCTGACAGTTATGTTGTCAGATTTCTTTCTAAGTATTTCTCTTTTGGGGGGGTTCTGTTGTGAATGGCGTTGTTTTAAAATTTAATCTCTGATAGTTTCAGCATTTTATTTATTTATTTATTTTAAGACAGAGTCTCACTAAGTTGCCCTTGGTAGAATGCCATGGCATCACAGCTCACAGCTCACAGCAACCTCAAACTCTTGGGCTTAAGCGATTCTCCTGCTTCAGCTGCCCAAGTAGCTGGGACTACAGGTGCCTACCATAACTCCTGGCTATTTTTTTGTTGTAGTTGTCATTATTGTTTAGCAGGCCTGGACTGGGTTTGAACCTGCCAGCCTCGGTGTATGTGGCCAGCACCCTAAGCACTGAGCTATGGGCACTAAGCCAGCATTTGATTTTTATATATTTGTCTTGTATCATGCAACTTCAACTCAGTTTTTAGTTTTTTGATTTTTAAAAGTTAAATTAAAAAAACTTTTTAAATTAAAAAAAAATTATTTTTGAGACAGAGTCTAACTGTTGCCGTGGATTGAATGCTGTGGCATTATAGCTCACAGCAACCTCAAACTCCTGGGCTCAAGCAACCCTCTTGCCTCAGCCTCCCAAGTACCTGGGACTACAGGTACCCACCACAATGCCTGGCTAATTTTTATAATTTTGGTCTCACTCTTGCTCATGGTCTTGAAGTTCTGAGCTCAAGCACTTCACCTGCCTTGGCCTCCCAGAGTTCTAGGATTCCAGTGTGAGCCACTACACCTGGCTTAATTTAAATTTAATTTTAATTAATTTATTTTGAGATAGGGTCTCATTTTCTTACCCAGGGTAGAGTACAGTGGTATCATCATAGCTCGTAGCAACCTCAGACTCCTGATCTGAAGCAATCCTTTTGCCTCAGTCTCCTGAGTAGCTGGGACTATATGCCACTGTGCCTCGCTAATTTTTCTATTTTTTGTGGAGATGCAGCTTTGCTCTTGCTCAGTCTGGTCTCAACTCCTACCTCAGTCTCCCAAAGTGCTAGGATTATAGGCTCCTGGCTCAAATTATTAGTTTTGATACTTTTTTTCTTGTAGTTTGAGTTTTTTTAAGAGATGATCATGCTGTCTGTAAATGTAGACACTTTTATTTCCTTTCAAACCTGCATGCTTTTTATTTCTCTTCTTGCTTTATTGCCTTGTTTAGTAATCTCCAATGCAGTATTGACTAGAAATGGTGACAATGTATAACCCTGTCTTGTTTCTGATCCTATGTGGAAATAACTTCAGTCTTGCCCTATTAAAATAATATTAGCTATAAGATTTTCATAGTTATTCTTTATCAGCTTGAAGAAATTCTGTTCTATTTCTAGTTTTCCATGAGTTACTTTTTTTAAAAGTGGGAATGGATATTGAATTATGTCAACTATTGAGATGCTGTTTTTATTGTTCCATTCATGAATATGTGAATTACTGTCATTGATTTTCAAATGTTAAATTAACCTTGCATCCTGGGATAAACCCCACTTGGTCATGATGCTTTATACTTTTAAATTATTGTTGAATTCAATTTGGTAAAAAATGTATAAGAATATTTGCATCCATGTTTGTGAGAGTATTGATTTATTATTTTCTTTCCTTATATTGTCTTTGGTTTGATATCTAAGAAATGCTGGCCTCATGGAATTCATTGTTAAATGTTTCCTCCTCTTCAATTTTATGGAAAAGTTTGTGTAGAACTGATGTAGTGGCAAAAATCACTAGTGATATGATTAGTTCCTAGAATTTTCTTTGTGGCAAGGTTTTTACCTGTAAGTTTAATTTCATTAATTGATATTGTTTAATAGATCACCTATTTCTTCCTGGTTGTTTTAGTAATTTGTATCTTTTAAAAAGTTTTTCCATTTCATCTAAGTTGTTTATTATATTGGCATAAAGATGTTCACAGTAGCCCTTAAAACTCTTTTAATCTCTGTAGATCTGTGATGACGACATTGCTCTGATTCCTGATGTTAATAATTTGTGTGTTTCTCTTTTTGTCATCATTATCCTGGCTAGAGATTCAACAATTTTATTGCTCTCAAATGACTAGCTTTTGGTTCTATTGATTTTTCTCTGTTATTTTTCTGTTTTCTATTTTTTCATTATCTAATCAAAAACAGTTTTGTTTTGTTTTTTTGAGACAGAGTCTCACTCTGTTGCCCTCAGTAGAGTGCCATGGTGTTATTGCTCACAGCAACCTCAAATCCTGGGCTCAAACAATCCTCCTGCCTCAGCCTCTTGAGTAGCTGGGACTACAGGCGCCCAACCACAATGCCTGGTTAGTTTTTCATTTTTAGTAGAGATGGTGGTCCTGATGGTCCATCTTGCTCCTGATGGTCTTTAACTCCTGAGCGTAAGGGATTCTCCTGCTTCGGCCTCCCAGAGTATTTCGATTACAGCTGTGAGCCACAATACCCGGCTCCAATCAAATTTTTATAATTTTTATAATTTTCTTTCTTTATCCAATTTCTTAAGTAGGAAGCTGAGATCATTGATTTGAGACCTAACTTCTTTTCTAATATAGGTATTTGATGCTATAAATTTTCTTTAAGTTAATGCTTCAGCTGCATTTCACACATTTTAAAACCACATTTAATTAAGTAATGTCCATTTAGTTCAAAATACTTTCTAATTTTCCTTTTCATATATATTCACTGACATAGCTTGCTAATTATTTTTCTATTTTTAGTATAAACAGGGTCTTGCTGTCTGAAGTCCTGAGCTCAAGTGGTCTTCCCACCTTGGCCTCCCTGCTAGGGAAGGAGCTAATCCTGTTAGGATTATAGGCATGAGCTACTGCACCTGGCCTCACATAACTTCTAATATAGTCTGTTGTTTTATTAGTTATGGTTGTTAATCTCTTACTGTGGCTAACTTATAAATTAAACTTTATCACAGGTATATATGTACAGGAAAAAATCATAGTATGTAGAGCAGGGGTATCCACCCTTTTTCTCTCTCATTTTTTTCATTGGAAGAATAAGAGCTTGGGCTCCTGGATCATACATATAATACATAAACACTAAGGAACGCTGACTAGCAAAGAAAAAGTCCATGCATACTTTTCATGATGTCCAAGACCATAGATAAGGAAAAAAAAACCCTCACAAAGTCAGCATGCAGCCCTTGGGCTCCAGGTTGGACACCCTTTCTTTATAGAGAATAGGTGAATAGCTTAAATTTCTGTTTAAAAGCCAGGAATAAGATCTTAGACCACTGCCTCTGTAAAACTAAATCCAGGTGCAACACATCAACTTGGTCACATTCTTAGAATTCATGAGAAGATAGCTGGGCATGGTGTCTCACACCTGTAATCTCAGCACTCTGGAAGGCCAAGGTGGGTGGATCCCTAGAGCTTGGGAGTTTGAGACCAGCTGTAGCAAGAGTGAGACCCATCTCTACTAAAACAAAAACTAGCTGGGCATTGTGGTGGATCCCTATAGTTCCAGCTACTGGGGAGGCTGAGGCAGGGAGGATCACTTGAGCCAAGAGTTTGAGGTTGGCTTGGCACCTGTGGCTCAAGCGGCTAAGGCGCCAGCCACATACACCTGAGCTGACCGGTTCGAATCCAGCCCAGACCCGCCAAAGAACAATGATGGCTGTAACCAAAAAATAGCCTGACGTTGTGGTGGGCACCTGTGGTCCCAGCTACCTGGGAGGCTGAGGCAGGAGACTCACTTGAGCCCAGGAGTTGGAGGTTGCTATGAGCTGTGATGCCACAGCACTCTACCCAGGGTGACAGCTTGAGGCTCTGTCTCAAAAAAAAAAAAAGAGTTTGAGGTTGTTGTGAGCTATGATGATGTCATGGTATCCTACTCTGGGCAACAAAGTGAGACTCTGTCTCCAAAAAAAAAAAAAAAAGAGCATGAGAAAAGTCAGCTGCCCTGTGTCATACTCTGGTGTGAAATGGGCCGATTAGATATTCCTGCATTCTGCAGACGAGGAGCTGCACTGCTGTGCAGTTAGGTATGCGTTGTAGCATCAGGACTTGAACACTTGCTTCTCCCTGGGCATAGCACGTGTGAGCAAGTGTGGGCTCCCTGGGGATATGGAATCCAGAACTCTTCTGGTTCAAAAACAAAGAGACTCCACAACAGAGATGTCTCTTATTATCCTCAAGGGCAGAGTATGTTCTGAGAAAAAGCATCTGTGCTGTCATCCCAGTGTCTTTCCTCCCAGGAGATACTTGGTGTCTCCTCCCTCTTCTCCCTGCTACTCTTGAGTCCAAGGTTGACACTACCTGTTTTCCTGACATGGGAGGCTCCCGAGCAGGTGGCAGGGAGCAGGCCTGGTCCATAAGGTGAAGCTGCTTCAGTGGGTGTTGATGTCACTGGTCTCTGAACAACCAGCATGCCACCAGCCCACTGGGATAGGTGAGAAGCAGCTGCCTACATTCTCACCAGTGACAGGAAGGCCAGAGTCTGGCTAACTCTGCTTCTCTTTCCAGGCCTGCATGGTTTGGAGCAGGTGCCTTGCACTCAGATGCACAGATGGGCCTAGTGCCAGCTTCTCTTATGAGAGAGAAAGGACACAACTGAGGAATTCTGGTCAGAGTTGCCAAGCCCCACATGTAGCCCTGATGGCACAGAGATTGGCATGTTTCAGGACCGAGAGTGAGCTAGTGATGTCTAGGGATTTACAAAATAGGTACCTATTGAAACTGTGCCCATTGTGCCTATGTTTTGCCCAGAGTGATATGGCAGCCCTGGGAAACCACTGTGTCCTGCAGGCAGGTGCAGAGTCTGGATCCTCCCTCTGTCCTCTAAGTGCAAGGGGAGGGAGAGGAGGAGGACCACCTTGCCAGGCACACTCAGGGTCTAGGTGGAGGGGAAGAGGGAGGACCACCCTGCCAAGCTTCCTCAGGTCCTGGGAGGAGTCTATACATAGCTATTGCTGATGTTCTTTGGGTAACACAGCAGCTGTTTGCCTTCTGTTTGCTTTTCCAATATTCTATCTCTCCTTTGCCAATGTTCTGTACTTTATTATTAGTAGTAAAAAACTGTTTTAGTTTTTTTTTTTTTTGAGACGGAGCCTCAAGCTATCCCCCTGGGTAGAGTGCCATGGCATCACAGCTCATAGCAACCTCCAACTCCTGGGCTCAAGCGAGTCTCCTGCCTCCGCCCCCCAAGTAGCTGGGACCACAGGCACC
>CAUYQV010174345.1:0-62301 GCA_963574575.1 Galagoides demidoff | reverse complement strand
CTGGGACCACAGGCGCCCACCACAACGCCTGGCCATTTTTTGGTTGCAGCCATCATTGTTGTCTGGCAGGCCCGGGCTGGGGATTTGAACCCGCCACCTTAGGTGTACGTGGCTGGCGCCTTAGCCGATTGAGCCACAGGCTCCGAGCCCACAGTTTATCTCTTAAGTGTTCTGCTGTGAAATTTAGCGCAATATATTAATGACAGATAAAGGCCTAATTTTTATATAATGGTTAGCAAATTGTAGGATTTGTCTTTAGGTGGGTATAATCTTGATATAAATTTTTTCAAGGGTGTATTCTGGTAGGGTTTAGGCAGCAGGTTTGCTGAGGACAAACAAGAGATTGAGATTAGAAATTAGGTTTGGGCTTGGCGCCTATGGCTCAATCGGCTAAGGCGCCAGCCACATACACCTAAGGTGGCGGGTTCAAATCCCCAGCCTGGACCTGCCAAACAACAGTGATGGCTGCAACCAAAAAATGGCCAGGCGTTGTGGTGGGCGCCTGTGGTCCCAGCTACTTGGGAGGCGGAGACTCGCTTGAGCCAGGAGTTGGAGGTTGCTATGAGCTGTGATGCCATGGCACTCTGCCCGGGGGGATAGCTTGAGGCTCCGTCTCAAAAAAAAAAAAAAAGAAATTAGGGTTTGGGGCTCCGCGCCTGTGGCTCAAGTGGCTAAGGCACCAGCCACATACACCTAAGGTGGCAGGTTCGAATCCAGCCCGGGGCCGGCCAAAAACAATGATGGCTGCAACTGAAAAAAAAATAGCCAGGCATTGTGGCGGGAGCCTGTGGTACTAGCAACTTGAGAGGCGGAGGCAGGAGAGCTTGGCCCAGGAGTTGGAAGTTGCTGTGAGCTATGCCATGGCACTCTACCCAGGGAGACAGCTTGAGGCTCTGTCTCCAAAAAAAAAAAAAATGGTTGGGCATTGTGGCAGGCACCTGTAGTCCCAGCTGCTTGGGAGGCTAAGGCAAGAGAATCACTTAAGGCCAAGAGTTTGAGGTTGCTGTGAGCCGTGGTGCTACAGCACTCTAATGAAGGTGACATAGTGAGACACTGTCAAAAAAAAAAAAAGTGATTGGAAATTAGGAACTTTCAGGTATAGAAGCAGAGGTTATTGGTAGCATAAACAACCATTACAAACTAAGCAACAGAAAGCGTGTCTGTTGTTATTTTTAGCCATATTTGTACTTGAATAGTAATGTCATTTTCCAGTATGAAAAACAATATGGATGGTCTTTGACCTACAATGAGGCTGCATCCCAAAAAACCCATCGTAAGTTGAAAATATCATAAAGTTGCAGATGGCGTTAATACATGTAAATTACTGTACCTCATAACCTAGCTTACCTTAAACATCTTCAGACTCTTACATTAGTATACAATTGGGAAAAACATCAAACACAGAGCCTCTTTTATGAAAAATGTTGAATATCTCATTTATGGAATACTATACTGAAAATGAAAAGCAGAATGGTTATGTGAGTACTCAAAGTATGGTTTCTGCTGAATATAAATTGCTTCATGCCATCTTTAAGTTGAACCATCCTCAGGGACCATTTGTAAATGTATGGTAATATAAGTTGTTAGAATTTTTATTAATCATGAATAATGAGGTAAAGTAATTTGAGGATAAAAAACTATAAAAGGTAGCTAGGTGTGGTGGTATTTGTGATACCAAAAATAAGACCTACCCAAAAAATACGCCCTAGCAGGATTTCAATGCCTTTGTTAAATATAAGCCCTACCCCGATAATAAGACATAGTGATGGGCTTGGCTGTACAGCGCATCTGCATAGCCATGCCATGCATTTCTGCACGGAGAGGAAGACATCCCCTGAAAATAAGCCCTAGTCTATCTTCTTGAGAAAAAATAAATATAAGACAGGGTCTTATTTTCGGGGAAACATGGTAGTCCCAGCTACTGGGGAGACTGAGACAGGAGGATTGCTTGAGGCCACAGTGTACTATGATTGTACCTGTAAAAAGCTACTGCATTTCAGTCTGGGCAACATAGTGAGAACCTGTCTCTGAAAAAAAATTATCAAAGGCTAAAATAAAATTATGTAATTATCTTCTTTCTCATATGAATATTAATTTTAAGACCAAAGTGAGATTTTTTTTTCTTTTGGCTGGGTTTGAACCCACCACCTCCAGCATATGGAGCCGGAGCCTTACCACCCCAAAGTGAGATTCTTTGACATCTTTCAATGGTGTCTCTTATGCTTAGGAAGTTCTTTTTGTTTTGTTTTGAGACAGAGCCTCAAGCTGTCCCCCTGGGTAGAGTGCCATGGCATAGCTCACAGCAACCTCCAACTCCTGGGCTCAAGCTCTCCTGCCTCCGCCTCTCAAGTTGCTAGTACCACAGGCTCCCGCCACAATGCCTAGCTATTTTTTTTCAGTTGCAGCCATCATTGTTGTTTGGCCGGCCCCGGGCTGGATTCGAACCCGCCACCTTAGGTGTATGTGGCTGGCGCCTTAGCCACTTGAGCCATAGGCGCCAAGCCAGGAAGTTCTTTTTGTTTAACCATTATCTTTCATTATCTTAATCCCTTCTTAAGTTTGTATTTGTAATCAGTAATCAGGACTGATTTCCTGCAGAAGAATTCTTTTTAGAGGGAGGGGAGAGGAGAGGATGGGTGAAGAGAATGATATTGTGGGGATCATGCCAATAATTTATCCTATTAGGGTGCATGTGAATTTGTCTAAAGGTTAAATATAAATGTCTTAACACAACAAAAAGAAAATAGTAAAAAATAAAAATAAAAATGTGGGGGCGGCTGGGGTGGATTTCCTACTAACAGTGAAGAAATCAGGACAGCGAGTCTGTCTCTGCCAGGTCTTACATAACAGTGGGAAGGAGGAGAGTGGCCACAAACTGAGAATTCTTAAATGCAGACCAGTGCTATGAGATTTGAGAAAGAAAAATAATGGGAAATGACAATTCAAACAAATGATGATCACAAGACGATGTCTCAGTAAAGCATATTTGGCACAAGAGGGTAGATAAAACTAGGCAGAAATATTCAGAAAATTAAAATGTGTATGCACCTGAAAAATAACCTGGAAATATGAAGAATAAAAAAATGGTGAAATTCTAGCAGCAGTTGAACCATCCTTGATTTTTTTGTTGTTGGGGATTCATTGAGGGTACAGCGAACCAGGTTACATTGATTGCTTTTGTTAGAGAAGGACCCCCTTGTAATTGTGTCCTGCCATCCAAAGGCAATTTTGCAATTAAATGGAAAAAATATATAGAGACTTTAACTTGTGTTATTTTAACTGCAGTTAATAAGTTTGATTCAAAGTGCATTTCTGTGCCAATTAATTAGAGCATATATATATTATCCTGTTGCATACATGGAGTACATATGAAAATTAATATTAGGTGTAAAGCATTTTTGACCAAGTTGAAAGAATTTATGTACAAGCCACCTACACTGAATATTAGAGCTTCAAGTGAGGAATGAAGAGCCCATTATAAAATAAACCTGTGTAATACTGATAGATTACTGTTAGAATAAAGTATTTATAAATTTCAAAGTACAATTTGATCAGAGTAAAACTGACAGCTCAGATGACTGAACCGGTACTACAGACTGAGTGTAGTGCTTCTATGGTTAGTAGTTTTTTTTGTTTGTTTGTTTTTCTTTCTCTTAGTATTAATGATTAATGCTGTTTGTTTTCCTTGGTAGACAGTCACATTGGAATTGAGTCATATTACCTAGTTTCCTTGCACTTGGGTCTGACTATGCATAGGATTTCTGGACAGTGAGAATGTAACACAGGTGAGTCATCTTAGGCCCTGAAGACAAAAGTCATTTCCAAGGGAAGGTAATGCAGCAAAACAAAAGGAGCTGACATTCTTGACCATTCTGAAACAAAATACTAGCTCTACTCAATTGTGCAAGCCCAGACTGACACATAAAAGCAACATAACCTTCCATCTATTTTTTTTTAAAGATATTTTGTGGCTGAGTCTCATTTTGTTGCCCTCAGTAGAGTGCGAGGGCATCATAGCTCACAGCAACCTCCAACTCTTGGGCTCAAGGATTCTCTTGCCTCAGCCTCTCAAGTAGTTAGAACTACAGGCACCCGCCACAATGCCTGGCTATTTCTAGAGATGAGGTTTTACTCTGGCTCAGGCTGGTCTCGAACCTGTGAGCTCAGGCAAACCACCCACCTCGGCTTCCCATATTGCTAGGACTACAAGCGAGAGCCACTGAGCCTGGCCTATCTATAATAATGTATATTATTTCATATCTCTATTTCCTATGCAAGGTTTTTTTTTTTTTCTCACAAGCAAAGAACTCAAACTGATTTCAAAAATACAGAGTGACTAACAGATACATCAAGCTCCTGGTTTTGAATTAAAAAAAAACTTAAATAAGGTTATGCTTATAATTATTGTTTCTACACAGTCTAGTCTAGGATTAGAATAAATAAAATATATTTAGGTTTCTATAAAGTAAGGGTTGACGGGCAGCACCTGCGGCTCAAGGAGTAGGGCACTGGCCCCATATACCAGAGGTGATGGGTTCAAACCTGGCCCTGGCCAAAAACTGCAAAAAAAAAAGTAAGGGTTGACTTTCAAAACCAATTTTCATTTATTAGCATATGGAATAGTCCCACCACATAACTAATATTCAGACTATGACACAGGAGAAAGGACTCTGTCACCAGAGTAGATAAGACCGTAATGGCTGTTGACAGTTCAGGTACATGATGATTTTCAGAATAAGGTTTCTATAAAAGTACCAATAAGTTGGTTTTGAGAAAATGCTTCATAACGTTATTTATCTCTACTTTTAGGGGTAAGGTTTTTTTGCTTAACGTACACAATAGAACTACGATGTCTTCCAGATTCAGATGCAATTGAATATGAGTAATTTTCCATGGACAAACAACCAGAACTGCATCAGTCAACTGCTTGTACCCTCCTGTCACAGAATCAGAGAATTTTTGAAGTCGCCTTCACAATTAGCTGGTCTTTTGCTTATTCTAGTTGACAGTGTCAGTGGAGAGGGCGTGATACATGTGGCCAGAGAAGCTGTGTCTATCTGGATACTGCTACTTGAAATTATCTGCTCATGACCTAATATAAAAATAGCCTCACAGGATGGTTGGGAGGGTTAAAAATATAATACATTGTAAAGGCATTGGCTTAATTATTTGCATCTATTAATTGCTTAATTGCTCTTTGATCTCTGTATATCATGCATGAATATCTTTTGCCAGCCGATTAGACTGTTAATGCCTAGAATTTAGGGTTTTCATATTAAAGTATATATTACCTAGGACCTCAAATAATTTTTTTTAATCTAGTATTTACCCAAAGCTATTTGTAAAATTCAGGAAAAAAGTGAATGATAAAGAACAAAATGTATAATGGGCTCGGCGCCTGTGTCTCAATCGGCTAAGGCGCCAGCCACATACACCTAAGGTGGCAGGTTTGAATCCCCAGCCAGGGCCCACCAAACAACAATGATGGTTGCAACCAAAAAATGGCCAGGCGTTGTGGCAGGTGCCTGTGGTCCCAGCTACTTGGGAGGCAGAGGCAGGAGACTTGCTTGAGCCCAGAAGTTGGAGGTTGCTATGAGCTGTGATGCCATGGCACTTTACCTAGGGGGATAGCTTGAGGCTCCGTTTCAAAAACAAAACACAACAAAATGTATAATAATGTGGATTAAAACATTAAACAAATGCTAACAGGTGTCATAGTGTCATGTGAAATACAACAGGTTAAGTATGTAAATGGAGTATTGGGACTCTAGGTGTTCACATTTCTCTGTGTTGTAGTCTAGATACCAAACTAAGGTGGATAATTAAATTAAAAAAAAAGATTAAACAAAACAGGGAGGGGTTACTATGAAATTAGACAGGGCATGAAAATTGTTGTAGGTACTATTTGCCCTCAGTATGAATATATAACCTGACAATATTTTAGAAATCTCAGCACACTGCACACATAACACATGGGCTTAACAAAGAATCTATTCTTAAGAAACAAAACTCATCTTTGGGAAACAAAGACAACAACTATAGTTTTACTTTTTTTTTTCCACTTAAACATTCCTGCAAGTTCACTAACAAGCATATTTTATTATAAATCTTTGCGGTGCTATGTTTAGAATTAAAAATTCCCAGTAAATAATTCAGTACCAAATAGAGTATGTGATTTGCCACATAAATACTCTTAGGGGATTTTTAAATTGACTTTCTTAAATAATTTGTCAACTTACTCAATTCTTTAGGGAAAAATAGAAAAACATGCTTGTGAAATAACAAAGGAGAAAACAAGAGTTGGGTAACTGGGTTTGAAAATAACGCTTGAACTAATTGTTGTGACGGTGAAGAAGTAATCAATTGGTGCCCTCTACAAGAAATTCTTGGGGGCGTTTGTCA
This sequence comes from Galagoides demidoff, assembly GCA_963574575.1. NCBI lineage: Eukaryota > Metazoa > Chordata > Mammalia > Primates > Galagidae > Galagoides > Galagoides demidoff. Next base: position 55,899 of record CAUYQV010174345.1, on the reverse strand, counting down.
CGAAATGAAAACCATACGGTATCTAAGGCTTCAGGTAACTTGAAATTGTTGAATAGAAAGCTACTGTTCTAAGTCCACATTGTCTAATATTTACTTCATTAATGTGCAGGGTACTTATTGAGCCTGAATTAAATTTCATTTCATAAATCTTGATTCACGTATGTCTATATCTACAGTAATGATCACACCTACATCACTTAAAACAGTGCCACACAGGCCATGCTCAGTAAGTGATAGTAGGTACTGTCCTTACATTGAAAGCAGAGCTTCCTTCTTTTCCATGAAATGTGGTTGAAGAGAAAGTTGAAGAGAAAACATAATCCGTTTTTAAAAATACTTATGCCCCCCACGTCAGTATATTCATTTGTACTAATGGAAATTTAGTGTTGCACACCTGAATCATTTCTTTTTAATTTCATTAAAAATACAAAACACGTTTTACAAGTTTCTCAGCATCAAATCTTTGTGTTTTTTTATATATGACAGAAGGCCTTTGGCAACCACAACAGGTCCTTCTGGCCTGTTTCATAGGATAATCCAGTGAAAGTCTCCGTGATACAATTCCCAGATCCCCGTTCTACATGCCTCCCACATTATAGTCATAATGACATAAAAATAAGTAATGTTTTTAATCGCTATCTCTGTAGCAGACTTGTTGCCTAAGTTTAACTTACATTTATTTTCTTAATCCTTACCATAACCCTATGAAGTACTCATTAACGTCTTTCCTTTATAGATGAGCACATTGTAATATCATAAGTTTATATCATTTGCTCAGCGTCCCCCCATGAATAAGAGGGGGAAGCCAGGATTTGTACAAAAGAAAATCTGGCTTTCCAGAAATTTTCCCAGCAAATAAAAAATATACTGTCTCTCTGATATCACACAGATCTTTAGGAAGAATAAATGTTTTAGAGTATATTTAATAGCTATAGTGTATGCCTTATATAAAGCTCCTTTTAAATTTTCTACTACATTAGATTAGATGATTTATGGTCTAGTTTGTAACAGCCTCTATGATAGTACCTACATATGTCTACGACATAATACCCGTACTCAGCTCTCACTTGGTACAAATAAGTGGAGAATAATTAAGTTTTCCAATTGTGGAGACTGACAGCATTAAAGTCCCTGCTCTGCCGTTTATTAACCTATTGAAATTAGGCTAGTTCTTTAATTTCCTTGCCTCAGTTTCCTTATTTATAAAAAAGTAACAATAACATACATGTCTCAGAGGATTGTTGTAAGGAATAAGTGAGCTAACATCTGAAAACTCTTGAAAAAAACTCTAACACATAACGTGTACTCCCTAAGTGTTTCCAACCAATTATATTTTAGGGATATACCTAACCAGATTATGGCATAACAAATACTCAACATAAGAGAAAGGTAGATAAATAAACACGGATGCACAGATACACACACAGGGAATAAGTTCTTAAACACATTATCTCATTTCATCACTTAGTCTTAACAACATTCTCCTCCTATTGCTAATGTCACCCAGAATTTAGCTTAGTTATCTGGATTTATAAAAACTCAAATTTCACACTCTCCCTAACTTCTGGCACAGCTAATGCTATCACCAACACAGGTTCAAGTTTGGAAATATAAAATATTACCACCTCATCCATGACTGTAAATCCATTTTCTTATGTGTTAATTCAACATTGCCACCAACATTTCTCAATTTCATATTAAATCATTCTAGACATAAAATTAATTCCCAATCCTCATTTCAACTTCTCCCCCACCTCACTAACAATGTACAGTTTTATGTTACATGATTCTGTTTCTCTGTTTCTAGAATGTTCTGACCCATTCCATCAACTTGAGGTCTAGTAATCAAACAAAATAGGTTCCTCTCTTGAGTACCTTCCTTTTCCCAAGATTTTTTTCTTTTTAATGCAAATCAGTTCAGGCACCTGCTTTTACCTAGGCCTTCAATAACCCATGACTTTGGAGCTTAACCTGTCTCTCCAAAGGATTTATCAAGGAGCTTCCTAGACATAGAGGTCCCTGCCTGATGGGACAGTTTCTCAATGGCTTGTATAATTGGGTGTATCTTATGAATGGGAAATTCACCCCATGGTGTAAGAATAGCTGTTCTCATTTGATATACAACCCCTCCCACAAATTACTGGCTCATAATTATGGTACTGACATATCTTAAAATAAAATAGCAATATAAATATATTCTGTCATCTGATGGCAGGCCATGCCAACTAAGAAACAGTTGTACAATTCACGAGATAGGAACAGAGGAAATAAAATAAGGAACAGAGCGGAAAAGGTTAATTCCATCTTCAAACTGGAGTAACTCATAAATATATAAATGATCCTGTCCTGGAAAAATACTTATTGTCGCCATACTAGACATTTAAAATTGAACTTATCCCAATAGCTAACCTAATATTTTAATAATATTTAAAATTAAATGTTCTTAAGTAATCACATTAAGATCCATTTAGTTCAGGAAATTTATTCCAAAATGTTGTCTTCCATGTTATTTAAAATTGAAATCTGAGATTTAACCTGCTACAGTTTTTAAGTTCCTGATAGACTCAAAGCTCCTTTCTAAATGGAATGCTGACCATATCCACCAGCTCTTTGGAAGTTTACCCATGCATAAGAGAATTATATTGCTGCTTGGGCAAATTAACTACTTATGTTAGTTAACGTAACATCTACTGTGCCAGAGAATCTGAATTCCTTTCTAATCAGCAGTGCAGACCTCAACACTTGTCAAAATCAAGGCTTAAATCATAGTGTTATTTGACACATCTGATATTCATGAGTAAATCTTCAGTCTTGTTACTCATCTATCCCTTTAGTTTCTTTGACAAATACAGTTTGACTAATTACTTCAGCTGCCTCACCATATTTTAATGAATTAAGCTTTTGCATATTTATTCAGCTTATTGAAAAACAATATAAGTCAGTTCATCTAGAGAATGCATCTCTAACCTTGATAAAAACCTGTTTGAGACCATTAATTATTTCACTTCCTCATTGATGCATCATTAACAACTCTGAATTAAATACTAAGATTGATGTCAGAGCAGACGGATAGGTGTACAAGGGTATGTCTGTCCCAGAATTCAAAGCAGAGCACAGCAACTGGGAAATGGACATCAGCAGTAAAACCAAAATGCTGTCAGAACCAGCGGGAAGAGATGAGCTGAGCCTTTGCTGGAGGACTGGGGAGGGGTGGGTTAAGAATAGAATCGTGTCCTGCAAAAGGATTTTTCAGTCAACAACATATATACAAAGGTATAAGTCCCATAAGATTATAACGGAGAGGAAAAATCCCTATCACCTGGTAACATCGTACCCGTGGTAACACAGTGTGACTCTGCACATGTTTGTGGTGATGCCGGTGCAAAGAATCCCTCTGCACTGCCAGGCACATAAGAGCGCGGAACACGTAACTCTGTCCAGAGCCTAATCCTGGATGATGATCAGCAACACCTCTTGCTTATCGATGATAATAAGCAACACTCCATTACTTAAGTGTGTGTGTTTACTATACCTTTTATCATTCTTCTAGATTCTTCTATTTGTAATAAAAGTTAACTACACAGCCTCAGGAAGGTGTTTTAGGAGGTATCCAGAAGAAGGCATTGTTATCCCCATGAGTGTTGCTGCCCTGAAAACCTTTCAGTGGAACAAGGAAGAGGAAGACCGTGGTATGGAGGATCCTGACCTGGTGGAGGCTTAGTGTGTGTACATTTTTGTTTTTAATAAAAAGCTTTTTTAAAGGCCTTAGAAATAGGGAAAAAGCTAATAAAGATATAAAGAAAGAAAATATTTTTGTCCAAAAATATAATGTATTTGCTTTCCATTTAAGTAAAAAGGGTTATTATATTAAGAAGTCTAGAATTAAAAAATGAAAAAAATATATATATAATGTAAAAAGGTATGTTAAGCTAAGGCTGGTTTATTGTTGAAAAGTATTTTTAAATAAATTTCATGTAGCCCAAGTGTGCAATGTTTATAAAGTCTATAGCACTTCAGAGGTCTGTAGCGGGCAGTACTGTCAGAGGCCTTCATAGGCACCTGCTGCTCATTCACCCACTTACCCAGGGCAACATAGTCCTGCATGATTTACTGATTTATTCAAGGGAAGTGACTTACACAGATGTATCATTTTTTATCCTTCATATTTCTACTGTAGCTTTTCTATATTTAGATATGTTGAGATACACAAGTACTCACTATCATGTTACAAATGCCTACACCATTCACTCCGTGCAATAATGCCCTGCACACCATGACGTGCACAGGACGACAAAATTGCCTCTCGTGCATTTCTTCAGAACACACCCTTGTCACGAAGTGGCACATCACTGTACAGTTGACTGGAGTTTCTCCCCAAAGCAGAAGGGACATGCAAATGTGATGGGAAATGCTTCCAGGCTTAGAAATGGGAAGTAGATACAGACTAAGGGGAAAACTCATACACTGGAGAGTTGCTGTTTTAGAAGTGAATACTTGGGTAATCTACTAGGTTGTGTGTGTCTGGATGTGGGGAGAGGGGAACTTCCATTGATTCTGAGGATCATCTACTAGGTTGTGTATGTCTGGATGTGGGGAGAGTGGAACTTCCTTTGAGAGGTGAACTTCCACTGATTCTGAGGATTATCTACTAAGTTGTGTGTGTCTGGATGTGGGGAGAGGGGAACTTCCACTGATTCTGAGGATGCTCCTTGTCTACAGTGCTGCATGTTATCTCCTGAGCTTTGCCAACTGAGGACCACTTTCTGCACAGACCCCTCCCCCAAGTGCTCAAATGTGTTCTTAATTCAGACCTTCTTGTCTAAAGGTTAATATTTCTACTGATCTTGTCTAAAAACTAACATCCACATCCGTGAGGGAAAATAAGCATATCCTATAGCTAGAATTTTGTTTTAATTGAGTTTTCTATGTTTCTGGCCTGTGTGTTTAATTCATAAGTGGAGCCCTAGAGTCAGCTAATACTTTCGTATTGACTTCTTCTTGCATTTAAGAATGTCTACTTTAGCTAATACGTGCTTATTCAGTACACATTTATTGTGAATATTACCCAAATTCATCAAATATTCAATTTCTATTTCCTGGAAATTGAACCTCAGGTCAGGTCTTTAGAAGTAATATAAATACGCAGTTATGCAATTTAGATCCCAGGGGGCTATATTGTCTGGCTCTGCCTGGAGAAAACGCAATAGTGGAAACTAGGTTTAAAAATCACATGATTCTTTCCATCCATCCCTACTCCCATGCCTCCCAGCAGAGTGAGGGCTGGTGTATTTTATGAATGGCAAGTACTTTCCACAAATATGAAATTAACTGCCTGACATTTTCTAGCATTACGTATTGAAGATGGACGAGAAGGCTTTTATTGTCATTGTTTACACATCACTGGGTTTTAAATTCAAGGAATTCAAGTTAATGAAGACAACCAAGGAAGGGTATTAGAAATATTATCAGTTTCTAAAGTTAAATGTATGGGTTACAGTGTTAGACACTTACTGAAATAGAGGTCTGGGCTTTTGGGGGAGGTGATGTGTAAAGTCTGGAGTATTCTGCCTGCTAGGAGAATCCCTGTTCACTCACGGCTTTGGCCACTAGACAGGGCAACACTGTGATGTGTGCCAGGGGCTTTGGGACACTATTATAACATGGGTGATAGAAACCACCGATTAAGTTTTTGTGCACTCCTAGAAAACACTAACATCTTATACAAGCTTGTAGCCCCAGCCATAATTGCATTGCCTGGCACACAGTTAGCATGTTTCTGTTCTAAGTAAGAGGTTGAAACAGAGAGAATTAGACTATGTCGTGTTCTGCTCATCTTCAAGCTAGTTACAACATAGTCCCTGGTGGAGTCATATAATGGAGCCATGTTGTGTCACTATTTAAAAACCACTTATGGAGTGGGTTCTTTAACGATAAATAAGAGATTTATCTTTAAAGTTATGCAGTTAAAATTCACGATGACACTTTCCTATATTTTCACTGGTAAGTATGATTAAACAAACACTAAGATAAAAAGTACATGATGGCATCAATTTCATGTCAGGGCAGTATCGAGAGCTGCAACTGCTTTAAATACGCAAAAATTTGAGTGAAACACATGAATTTTGCAGAGTTATATTAGGTAAAATAAATCCACCCAGATGTCTTGCCAAATATGAGTACACAGAGTTGCACCCTTTAGCTACTTCACACATATGTCCCCTCAAAACAGATGTATATCCATATTCACTCAGAAAGCTGCGCGTGCTCACATATCGAGCATCAAAGGAGAACCAGGGCACAGATGAAAATAACTACTCTCCAAGGGAGAACTCTGAAACTCAGGCTAAATTTGTGCCCGTCCATATGTGTTTATGCACCTTGAGTTGTAGATGAGCAAAGTGTGCAATTCTGGTGTTTCTATTCCTGTGGCATCACTCAGGCTCAAAGTTATTGTAAAATATCAACCTAAATGAAGCTGCATTTCGCTGGGGGCATCCCTTTTAATATAACTTGTAAACACTGAAAAGCACTTTGGGGTTTAAGAATAATATAATTCCACATGTCTCCACAGGAAATCAGAAAATAAAATGCTACCGTAAAGAAGGCAATTGCTAATTATTTTCTCTAAAAGGGTTATAAGGCTTTCATTTTATAGTCTTTTTTTTTTCTTATTATAAATGCAAGGAGTACTCATTGTAGAAAAATTTACAAATTCACAGAGGAACAAAAGGTGGAAAGGAACTGGAGATAAAAGACTCCCGTTTCCCACACTTCTCAGTCAAATACACATCAGCATCAATTTTATACCGAACCTATCATAAGGGATACTCTTTATGAAAAGACAGTTATAAAGTAGCTTTTTAACTTTTTTATTTTTTTATTTTTATTTTTATTTTTTGCAGTTTTTGGCTGGGGCTGGGTTTGAACCCAGCACCTCCAGTATGTGGGGCTAGCATCCTACTCTTTGAGCCACAGGCACCACTCGAAAGTAGCTTTTGATAGACTACAGGATTTTTGCATCCCCCAAACCTATCCAAGGTAACAGAAGACAGAATATTAGTTAATGTTAATAGTAAGTTTCAGTCTAACAGTGGATAGGACACGTGTATCAATAGGAGACATAAACTAACACTTTAGTCAGGAGCTAGTCACTGAGATTGTTAGAAAGACGTTATGGGGGTGGCACCTGTCACTCAGTGGGTAGGGTGCCAGCCCCATATACAGAGGGTGGCGGGTTCAAACCCTGCATGGGCCAAACTGCAACAAAAAATAGCTGAACGTTGTGGCAGGCACCTGTAGTCCCAGCTACTCGGGAAGCTGAGGCAAAAGAATCACCTAAACCCAGGAGCTGGAGGTTGCTGTGAATTGTGACACCACAGCATTCTACTGAGGGCAATAAAGTATCTCAAAAAAAAAAAAAAAAAAGAAAGAAAAACGGACCTCATGGACAGGTGGCACACACACCGCACACAGAACCCTTTGCAACAGGCAAAGATGTAAGTCTCTGAGACACCCTGGCATCGTCATCATTCTAGAAACTTCTAGAACCTTCAAAACCTTCATCATCTTCAATGTGGATTCAGAACTTTGAAGAAATAATTTTTTAAAAAGTTGGTTTCTTTTCCTTCCTTATCTTCTCTGATTTATTTGGACACTTACACGCGGAGAAGGGAAAGGTGGCAAGTGATCATTAACTGTTTGGTACTAATGAGTGATTTTAGGAGTAATTTCCTGTTTCTGTAAGTTTCATTCTGGAAGTGAAATCTGACAAGAAAGAATATACTATCCCAGCCCTCAGTTTACAGAATGACAAGAATAGAGGGCCAACATTTCACACTCCTCCAAGTGTTTTGTGTGTATTACCTTCTCAAAGCGTTCAACAAATACTCCATATTTTCCAATGGAGTAAACTGAGGCACGAGCTGGATATGTAAATTTCCTGGCGTCAAATAACTAACAATTGCTAAATACAGACAGTGGAATCAGGCACTCGGAAATGGATCTGAATTGATAATCACCAAAACAGCAATTTTAGAGTTATTCATGGTTAACACACTACTTCACATTATTTTCTCTAAACATGCACTTTAAGGCCACCGATAATTCTTCAAGATACCATTTTAAATTGCTGCATAAAATTTCATCTTTCAGAGGCATTATGATTGTTCTTAAAATTTCTCTGTTTTTACACTGCTTCTATTCTCTCATTCTCATTACAGATGAGATAATGCTAGAATAAAGATCTCATTATAAAATTCATGATGTTGAATTAAAAAATAAAAACTTCTATACATACTCACAAATTGTTTTCAAAAATATTTCCCAACTGCGTTTCCACGGGAAGTTACAATGATGTTCAGCACACCAAATTCTCAGTAGGGTAAAATATTACCAACTTTAGCGTGATGAGGTTTTATGATTTTTAATGCAATTTTTATGGGCTACATAATGAATTCTTATGATCATTTCCATGAAGTGGAATAGTGAAACAGAAAAGAAAATTCAGGTTTAAATCTAATTCTGGCATTTTTTAGTCTATGAAATCACACAAAACTGCTCTCTGAGTTTCAGTTTTCTCATCTACCTATACTCTCTAATAGTTTGTAGTTTTTAAAAAAGAAACAGGAAAAAAATAAAAAAGAAACAGAATATTATTTGAATGAACTTTATCCATTATAACCCAAATTTATGGTATTGTCTGTTACTAATATAAAGAATGAACAAGATATATATATATATATATATACATATATATATATATTCCACAGTAAAATATATATATATATATTATATATTAAATAGTATCTCTCTCTATATTATTTTTACTGTGGAAGAGGGAGCTTTGAGAACCTTGATACTATTTACTTCATTACTGAAATGACTGTAGCTCCATCCCTTTTATTCTTGCTCTCTCTGATATAGTCATCCATTGTCCATTTCACAAAATAATAAGTCAAATCTATAATACGCTACCAATATATGTTAGTCTGAGGTGCTAAGACATCACTAAGTAGCTTATAAACAGTAATTTATTTTAGGGGAAGAGAAGAGGCACTATTCTCGGGATCCTTTTATAAAGACAGTAATTCCACTCAGGAGAGCTGAGCCCTCATGATCCACCCATAGCCCAAAGGCTCCACCTCCTAATAATACCGCATTGAGAAATAGGTTTTAACATTTGAATTTTGCAAGTGACACCAACATTCAGACCATAGCAGGCATATTTCCAAAGAAGGAGGTATTTATGGGTGTACATTTTTCAAGGTTATGAGGCAGACAGCAGGATATCTCCAAGTAGATATTTTACTTTTTATTTTTAAGTAGACCTTTGTTTTTGAAGCAGTTTTAGGTTCACAGTGAAATTTAGGGGAAAGAACAGAGAGTTCCCTTATGTTTTCTTGTCCCACTATGACAACAACGTTTTACACCTGAGTAGAAGGAACAATTTTTGCAACTGATGAACCTGAACAGGCATTAACACATGGCTATCAGTCTATGGCTCACTCTTAGAGTATGTTCTGTGTGCGATGCTGAAGGTATAATGACACTCACCCCATCAGATCATGCAGAGTATTTCCACTGCCCTAAAATTCCCATATGATTTACCTCTTCATTCTTCCCTCCCCACCTCTCCTGGAAACCATGAATCCTGTTACTGTCTCCATAGATTTGCCTTTTCCAGAAGGTCATATAGTTGGAATTATTCTGAAAATCACGTGGCCTTTCAGATTGACCTTTTCCTGGAGAAGTGTGCACTTCCGCTTGCTCCAGGTCCTCTGTGGCTTGACACCACATTTCTGTTCCATGTTCCGTGGTATTCCCTCACCTGCACGTGTGCAGCTGATTGATCCATTCACTACCAAAGGGCCTAATATTCATGTTAATGTTTTGACAATTATGAATAAAGCTGCTGTAAATATTTATGTGAGGCTTTTTGTTAACATAATTTTTTAATTTATTTGGGTAAATGGTAAGAGTATTTTATAGTATTCTGAAACTACTAAACTATTTTCCAAAGTGGCTGTACCATTTTGTATTCCACAATCAATTAGCAAGAATTCCTGTCACTTCACACTCTAGGAAGCATTTTGTGTTGTGTTTTATATTTCGTTCATTTCAGTAATATCACTTAACTAATTCTTAGAGAAATGATGATTTACTTTTCTGCCATAACAAGAACAACAACAACAACAACAAAAACAAAATCAGACCTTCATTATTGAAATAATACAAACAGGCCGTACAGTGATCACTAAAGCAGTAGATTATGTATTCAAATCAAAACTGAATGAATATTTATAAGCACCCTTATTTTCTTAAAAACATAACACTAATACTTTCACATCTATCCTATGGTGTCCTGCAAGCTTTTTTTCAGATACTATTATATAATTATTACTATTGGATGGCATGAATGAATCGGTTAACTCTCTTCTGCATATAAGAAAACAGAGGTGTAATGCATTTATTACAGGAAGTACGACCTTTGACCTTTATTGGGTATACAACTAAAATTTAACAGGGAATTCAAACCCAAGAAAAATCAGTAGATGAGATTCAAAATATTTTTATCCTCTATGTTTCCATCCAGTAATAAGCATAACCAAATAAAACATTAAGTAAGATATTAATGGTTTGTAGATTTGAATGTTGGTTAGTCTGCTTTTATATTTTTTACTTAAATATTTTGAGAAGAAGATTGAGAGAACTCAACTTTTGACTATGTCGTCTTTGTTATTAACTTTCTAAAGGCACAATTTTATCTTGTACTGTAAATCATCTTGCCAGAAAAGACATGAAAATTATAACTTTATTTACAACATCCATGATTTACAGCTTTTTTTCCTGTATTTGTTTTTTTATTTATATATGAGGTTGTTGTTTCTCCAGTCAGTAGTCATTTAGTTTTACATATTTGCCATTTCATTCATTTCCATTGCTCCTCTTATCTTTATAATATTCTCTAATATTCCTTTAGAAGAATAATCTAATTTTTCTTTATGCCTCCAGATAATAAATTCCTTTTTGTTTTGTATGAAAATATGTTTAGTTCCCTTATTTTCATGGGATATTTTAGCTTGGTAGAGAATTCTAGGTGGGCAACATTTTTTATTATTATTATTTCTTTCATTGCATTCAAGTTATTACAATCTGTGGCTTCTAGTTTTCCAAACCATTAGCAAAGGATGAAATACACATGCTGGGCCCTGTTAGAAGAACTAAAATATGGAATCTCACAGATGATAAGAGAACAAACCAAAATGTGTCACCCACATTTTCACATGAAAGATAGAACATAACTATAGCCCAGGGAAGAGAAGGGGGAGGGAAGGGAAAGGGGCAAGATGGGTGGAGGGAGGGGAATCAGTGGGACCCCTCCTATAGTGCATATTGCAAGGCTACATGTCACATCTATTAAAAGTAGAGTATAAATGTCTTAACACAATCATTAAGTAAGTGAGGTGAGGCTATTTTAACCAGTTTGAGGTAAGAATTCCAAATTGTATATAAAATCAGCATAGTTGTACCTCATAAATGTATTAATGTACAGTAATGATTTAATAACATAATTAAGAGAAAAAAATAAAATCATTTGTTTTTCTGAACAATCATTTCTCTTAGACCATTTTCTTTACTTTAACTTTTGCTATCTGCATTCTTACATTTCTGTACTTAGTTGTGAATGAATTTTCTTAAATTTATTCCACTAAAAATTTAAGTTTCTTGAATCTGTAAATTACTGTTTCACTTATTTTGAATAAATTTTAGTCACAATCTTACAACCACTATCCTGTTTGTTCTCTTATCATCTGTGGGGTTCCATATTTTAGTTCCTCTAACAGGACCCAGAATGTGTATTTCATCCTTTGCTAATTTTTTAAAACTGTCTCTGCATCATTGTTTTTATCTTTTCTAATCTACATTTAAAAACTACTGATTGTGGGCAGCGCCTGTGGTTTAAGGAGTAGAGCACTGGCCCCATATGCTTTGGGTGGTGGGTTCAAGCCTGGCCTCCAGCCAAAACTGAAAAAAAAAAAGTAAAAAAAAAATTTAAAAGTACTGATTGCATTCTTAATTTCAGTTATTACACCTTTTTGTCAGTTCTAGTAGATCTATTTGGTATCTTTCAAATTCTTCGATGAAAATGTTAATACTTACTACTTCTCTATTATTTTTAAAATTTTGTCATTTATCTTCTCTTGAACAGATAATGTAGTTATCTTAAAGTCGGTGATGATTCTATTTATCAGGAAGTTTTGGAGACTGTTTCTATTTCATTTTATTGTCTTCCTTGTTATTTTATCTGCTCAACTTCATTAACTTCTATTTAATACTGGATATTTAATTCATAGTACTTGATATAGTAATACATTGAAGACAGGAATAATTCCTATAATAGTCCAGAAAAACAAAACAAAACAACTTTGTTTCTCCTTGGCATCACAGCAGCAGCTATCTGGTGGCTCCTTAATACATGGTTTATGAACTGTAGGATTATTGCCATTTTGGGAAAGGTAAATAATCCGGGCAGTCAAGACAGGTGTGGCAAATCTGAAGTCTGGCAGAGCATGCTCTGTGGTGAGATCCGCCCGGCACGGGCTGACCTCTCCTGTGTCCTCGGTGGAGAGCCGAGGGATAATCAGGACACTCTACATCCCATTTTATCAGGGTGCTAATCGTAGCACGCGGGCTTCATCTTTGTGACCTAAAAACCTTCCAAAGTCACACCTCCTAAAATTATCCAGTTGAGGTTAAGCATTTGAACACATCAATTTAGAGGACTGAAGAAAAAAATAAAAAACAACCTTTAGTTCGTAACAGCGGCCTACGCGCTTCTTCTGGACCAGCAAATGCCTGAAAGGTAAAAGCATTTCCAAATGTGCGATTATTTCTCAAAATTTTAGACCAGTGCTTTATTATTATTTGGCGTCTCTGAATTAATAAATATCCTATTGCTGTAGCAGCAATTTATCGCAAACTTCCCAGCTCAAAATACCAATTTATTTTTTCACAGTTTCAATGGGTCCAAAGCCCAGGAACACCGCGGCAGGATTTTTTTTTCCCTCGGGGTCTCATAAGGACAAAATTAAGGTGATGGCAGGACCGAGGCTCTTGTCTCAGTTTCAGGCTCCTTTCCAAACTCGCTGTGTTGACAGAAGTTGTTTCCTTCTCACGTAGTTCAATGGCTCCCTGTGACTTCAAGTCATCAAAGGCATCAAGTCGGGCTTCAAATCTCTTCCTCTTGGACTTTTGCGCTTAAAGGCTCATGTTATTACATTGTACCCCCTGTATAATCCAGGATAATCTCTCCTTTTTTAAGACCAACTGTTTCCTAATCTTAATTACATCTGCAAAGTCCCCGTGACTGTAACAAATGCATTGTTGTGATATCTCATACTCACCAGTCTCCATCAGGGCTGGAAGTCACCTTGGGAGCTACATGTCGACCACATTCATCAGTGGCTTTAGGAAAGACTTTTTTTCCTTTTCATTATTTCCCCAGTTGTTTTGGTTGTCTACAGCTGAAGTTAGACTGAACAGATACTTATTCTGTCATTACTGGAAGCAGAAATCTTCTTAGTCAAGTTTTAGTTCAGTGTTCAAAAAGTTTCTCCATTTGCCCAGAATAGCAGATATGAAAGCCAACTTGTGTGACTGCCTACCAAGGTTCAAATCCCAGGTTTTAACTTACTTCTCCATAGCTCTCGGCAGCATTCTTCATATTGCTATAATTCCTGCCCTTATCTATAAATTTGCAATCAGATTACCTACCATATAGAATAATTATGAGTATTAAATGAACACATACACATATAAAATCACTTAGAACACTAAAACTTGTCTAGTAAATGTTAGTTTTCTCATTACTTTTCTACTCTTCAAACTATAGAATGTGTTTATATTTAAAAAAAAAAAAACTAAATTGGAAAGCAGCCTAATCATTTGTATTTAAATCCTTAAGAAATATATGTCTTTGAAAATAATGGACCTCAATCCTGACAATACATTTCAGATATTTATTTAAATGTAAATATACAGAAAGGAAATAGCAACAACAACAGAATTAAACCATTTTATCATTCAGCAGCCTTGATTATACTTAAAATTGTAAAGTAGATATCTAGAACATTATTTATGGGGATGCATGCCAGTAATGAACAAGACAAGTGGTTTTGCCCTGAGATCACTCTTTAATCGACTATACTTCGTTTGGCCAGTCTATAACAATAGCTCTCATAAAAATGTTTCTACAGAACACAGTATACATCAAAAACAATAATCTGAGTTTTAGAACTGTGTGTACAAAGGATATGCTTAGAGCTTTACCTGAAACTTGGTTGAACATGTTTGAATTTCAGTTGAAATGTAATGTTTCAGTAGCTTCTTATCAATGCTCAAAGAAGAATATCGTCATGCAGAATTATAAAGAACTTGAGAAAAAGCACAGAAGGCCATCTGTGAGAATTAAACAGGTACAGGGATTCCAAATACTTTGTTCCTATCAACAGCTGGGAATGTGAAGTTATTTACGTAATTGGTGTTTAGCTATATAAACAACAACAATGAAAAGTCACATATAAAAATGATAATTTATACCATTTTGTTCATTTATGCTTTTCTTTCATACATAAAAATGATTCCCCATGGAAAAAATAAAATTACATAGACACAGTAAAATATATAGACACTGAGGAACATGCAGCCATTATTATTCTTGAATCGAATTTAGCAATTTGTATTAGCCATAACACATTGGAATGTTAAGAGTTTGTCGCTAAGAATTAGAAGTTGTTGTCTCCTATATCAAATATAGCCAGTTATCTTCTTCTCCAAGACTTAATATTTTCCATTTTCTACAAAAACATCCTTCAATACTGCTTTACCATATTTTAGAATCCTTGGGAGACATTTTAAAATCTTTTGCCTGGCTTCAACATAGACTAATTAATCAGTATTTTTAGGGATAAGACCAAATCATCAATTATTTTTTAACATTGCCAGTGATTCTCATGTTCAACTAAGTTTAACAAGGAGTTTCTTAAGACCCATTGAAGCCTAGGTATATAGGTATTGAAAGTAGGTTTATTTGAAATGATGAAATAAACAAAAATAGTCTATGAATGTTATGGAATATGAACTTAGAAATTAGTAAATGTCCTATTAATATATTAACATTTTTATAAACGTTGGAGAAAATAAGGGTTAAAGTCAATTGCATAATTCAATAATTTAATAAAAAATAAAATGGGGGAAATTACCATATTTTATTACCTTTAACACAAAAAGGTAACATCTTTGAGATGGAGAATGAATGGAATCGGTCTAATTTAACTTTCTGCAAAAATGTCTATTGTAGTCATTGGGACCTTCATATTGGTGTGAAATAAATAAAATCTCTATTGCATTCTTAAACATCCTTTGTTACTGAAAATTTAAATTCCTCTAGAAGTAGTAGGCAATATCATTGCAAATGTTTTATTCTTGGGAACTTTTCTCTTATACTGAATTTGTAAGTACTTCTAAATTTTCATTATTTGTTCTAATTTTACTTTCTGTATCAGATTGCAACAAGAAAATGTCCTGTATTTTAAACATCTTTCAATTTTTATAGACAATTATGATATGGCTCAGCTAAATAATAAATTCCTTTTAAACAATTTAAATGTCATAGGTAGATTCCTTTATATACAAAATTAGTAGTAACCATAACTACAGCCAGAACAGTTGCCCAAATACGTAAAAATATTGAAGGAAAACAAAGAGGAACCCTGGGAAAACCTCATGTTATGGGTTAAACTATTTAGTCAAAAAATTAATCTCTTATAGTTTTTATTAGTTTGCTAGGGCTGAAGTACCAAATTACCACAGAGTTAGTGGCTTCTGAAACAATTTTTTTCCCACATTTATGGAGACTAGAAGTACAAGATCACGGTGTTTGTCAGAGTCATTAGCGTCCTTTTGAGCCCTCTCTCCTAGGTTCACCAACGCCTGCTTCTTCACAAAGTCTTCCCCTTGTACAAGCCTAGGTCCTAATCTTCTTAAAGTCCATGCTACTGATATCATTTTACCTTAATCACATGAAAGACCCTATGTCCAAATACAGTCACAATCTGAGGTTCTGAGTATTTCAACTTCAACCTACGATTCTGGGGCACACAATTCAGCCCATTGCAATATCTAAACCCCGAGTACAACAGAATATCACTTTATTTGAAAATACAGTGAAGTTTCTGCAGATATCATGGTTAAGATAATATTGGTTATTCTATTTCAATGTGAAAATGTCCTCTTAAAATAGGGAAATTTGAATACAGGTAAACATGAGGAGAATCCCAAGTGAAGATAAATGTAGAGATTATGATACATCATTGACAATCCAAAGAATGCCAAGTTTTGCCAGCAGACTACTGGAAGCTAGGAGAGAAGCATAGGACAGATCCTCTATCTCAGCCCTCAAAAGAAAGCAGCCCTGCTGAAGCCTTGCTCATCCAGCCCCTACAGCTGTAAGATGGAAGACTCTGTTTTTCTAAGTTACCCAGGTTGTGGTAGTTTCCTACATCTACCCCAAGAAACCAGTGTTTATACTTTTGAAACACTCTTTCCACACTGATACAATTAAAACAGAATAAAACATGTTTTCCCTTTCTCAAATTAATCCTTGAAAACAGGGTGAACAGGTATCTGAATTAATTTGTGTAATTAAGAGTATCGTGGTAAGACAAGAGTCACTGAGTAATAACCGCAGTTATCTCCATGAATAATCCATAGTAGATAATTAGCACAGTCTTAAAAACAAGTTGGCCTCAATTGAAAGGTAAAATTTACTTTATTCCTCTTTGAGTTATTCACAGAACTCTCCTGAATGGGTAAAAAAAAAAAAAATCATTTGTCACCAGGATTTACTTAATTAGTTTTATAATGAAGTTAATTAAATATTTTAAAAATAAAATGCAATATCCATTTCTTAATATTTAGCTTTTCTACCTTTATAGTCTTGAGCATATTTGGAATAAAAAAGCAGTAAGGTTAAAAATAAACACTTATATGAACTGTGGTCTTTAATTGAAATTGAACTGCCTATTTTCTTTGTGAATCATTTTTTTTTCTTTTTAGTGCAGCACATTGATCCTGTGTGCCATGCTGTGATTCATTTCTCCCACCAGTTTTTCCTCTTTTAAATTCTGTGATCACTGTGTTGGGTCTTTTATATGTACCCTGATCAAATTTCAAAGCTTCCACACAGCCAAGGACAAATCAAAAGGGCAAATAGTCAACCCACAGAAAGGGAGAAAATATTCCCATGGTGCACATCTGAAAAAGGACTGGTGACCAGAATCTACAAAGAACTCAAGCAAATCAGCAAGAAACAACCAAATAAAAAAGTAGGCAAAAGACAGCAACAGAAAATTTCAGAAGAAATACTAATAGCCAGCAAACTCATAAAAAATGTCCAACATCTCTAATCATTAGGGAGATGCAAATCAGAATTACAGTGAGGTATCACTTAACTCCAATGACAATGGTTTGTATAAAAAGTCCCCAAACAAAGATTGTGGTGTGGATGCAGAAAGTAGATTCACTGCTGTGGGACTGCAAATTAGTGCCCCCTTTATAAAAAATTTGATGTTCCTTAAGGAACTTAAAGTAGCCCTACCATTTAATCCAGCAATCTCACTGCTGGGTGTAAATACCCAGAAAAAAACGTCATCTTATTTGTAAAGAAATCTACACTTGAATGTTTCTAGCAGCACAATCTATAAACAAAAATATATGGTGACAACCCATGTGCCCAGCAATACATGAGTGAATTAATACAACATGGTCTATGCATACTCAGCCAGAACTCAGCTCAGTACTACTCAGCCCTAACAAAAAAGGCAATCTAGTATCTTTTCTGACAACCTGGATGGAACTAGAAATCATTCTTTTAAAAAAAATCACAAGAATGGAGAAACAAACACATACACTCAAAACCAAATTAGAACTAATCCATCAACACTTAAGTGTACATATTGAAGTAAATCACAATGAAAATCAAAGTAGTGCAGGAGATGGCAGGAGAATGGGATGAATGAATTCATACCTAGTGTGTACAGTTCACCACACCTGCATGGAGGGCACACCTATAACTAACTCAATCTGTACACAAACACAGGATGTAAACAAAAATCATGAACCATGAAAAAAAGATTGATAAATTAAATTTTATTAACTAAAACCCCACAAAACTTGAAGCATATATTGTTCCTTCATGCCTGAATGCAGCCTTTAATTAAACTTTTAGTTTCCAGAGTAGTCTTTATACAACTATGCGTGCACAAATACATATTCTATGAAACAGGTCAACTCTTCAGCTACAGTACATATCAGAAAACTAACTTCCTGTGACTTCTAAAGAAATTGGAATTGAATTATATATTCCTATGAAAAGATGGACTAAACGTCAGAGAATTTAAAGTATCAATAATGTAAATATTATTTGTAACATTTATAATGAATATTTTATCACCTGTGGGATATATATATGTGTGAACAGATATATCAACATTTTATTGTGAAGTTATTACACATTAATCTGGAGAAATGTCTCTACCAAAAGTAAATAAGATAATCTTTAAAATCTGCTAAGATCCATGACTCTGAATCAAAGAGTATTCTAAAGTTATTATGAATTCATATTCTGATCTTTCATTGGCTAACGATTATTTAACTATAGATTAGTCATTATTTAGATTATCTATAAGACTTTCGAGCCTGGATCACCTATCTAAAATAATAGAGCAAACAGTTTTACTTTAAAGCATGGTTATAGAAATTAAATTTGGCATTTATATAAAAGAATAAAAACATTTTTCTACTTTCCCCTATTCTAAGTTACATGAACAGATTTAAAACTATTAATCAAATAATTTATAATTTAAAACTGAGATAAACATAACTTTCTTGGATATTATAATAATGTGATTTGTAAGTCTAAATGCATATATATGGATATTATTTTTCAATGAGATGAAATAACTCAGTCCTTGAACATAACCAAATCCTCTTGTGTTATTTTATAAACTACATTTGCTGGAAATATTATTATACGTAATTTTTATGTTGCCTTCAGTTTTTTATAAGATTCAGATATTTAATGAGAGTATCTTCTTAAGAACATTCCTTATAAGAGAGTATCTTCTTAAGAACATTCCTTATATGCATACACCTCTATGATATGATTGGAAATAAAATATTTCTTCTGTTGGAGTCAGTGGTTTTTTTTTTTTTTACTTTAAAGATTTTTTTTTTTTATTGAGGGGTTATATTTCCAAAAAAAAAAATGCTATGAATATTTTTCCTTGTTCTAATTTAGTCAACATTTTCACATATGTATCAGATAGATTAAGAAAAAAAATGGCAATACAACCTGGAGGCTGAAAGTTTTAATACAAGAAAACATAGAAACCAAGAAGTCATAGCAACATAATATAGCTATATTCACATTACCTTTTTCTCACTAGAGGTATTTTCCATAGAGTTATAGCTCCATAGAGTTATTCCAAGTACTATGGGAATATAGTCTGTGTGCGTTTAATATAGAGTTTTAAGGTACTGTTAGTATAAGCCATAGTCACTAGAAGAAATGATTTGTTTTAAGTTTAATTCAGAAAGTATAATCATTTAGGGGGATTCCTAGCAATATTTATGGAATAATGTATAGTTAAGATTAAGCTTTTGCATCTTTCCAGGAGCTATAAAGACAAAGGTATCCGATAGTAGTATTTTGAAATTCTCCCAAGGTTTTACTAAATCTGCTTTCTTTATTTCCCAGTAGTTTTTCACTGACTTTCATAATAAAACAGCAGATATCATGTAACTTTTTTTTACCAATAAATAATACATATTTTTTCCTACATCTTTAATTTTAAATATAGACATAGTTCACACCTTTTGACACTCCTATTTTTACTTCAAGATATTAGGATATTAAGAATGTCATTGTCAAACCAATTCCATAATCTTATCCCAGTCTGATCTTTTGCTAGAAAATAAATAAAACAATAATAACAAACAAAAAACTTTACATTACAGAACATCAATAATTATGAAAGTCAAATAACATTTTATTTAATTTTATTTCAAAAATACTTGTTTGTTTTTTAGCTTTCTTACCTATTGATTTAATCAATTAAAATTATTAGTATAATTAATTGCCAAATCAGCACGTATTTGTATAATAAGCTATTATACTGTGAAAAAAGAATAAGACATAGCTGAAAAAAATAGAACTATAAATTTCCATTTTTTTCAGTTATGTCTTATTGTTAGTTCTATTATTAACTAAATTTATGTTTTTATAAAATATCCTTTTAAAAATACTCTATTTTATAAAATACTCAATTTTTATAAATTTTACTAATTTCTACTTTTTAGCCGTGTCTTATTAAATCATTAGTTCTTTTATGTCTTATTAAATGTACAGTTCTATTTTCAGCTATATCTTATTAAATTGTTAGTTCTATTATGTCTTAGTAAATTTACAGTTCTATTTTTTCAGCTATGTCTTATTAAATTGTTAACAGAAAACACAGTAGAAAGAAGAGTTGGCTTGAGTGAACTTAGAAAAAAACTCAAAAATTTATAATGATATCTTTGCCCAGGTATTTTAAAAAATACAATACTACATAATAACTGATTAAAAATGTAATCCCTCCTGGAATTTTGAGTGGGATGCAGACATACTTTATTTTATACTTATAATTTACATTAATGATCAAATAATACATGGATTCATGTAGCTCCATTATAATTATGCAAATACAAGCAACAAGGTAATTTAGCAGATTTTAGGGTCTTTGACATTGATTTTCTCCCTCCATACTCAGCTAAAAGTTCTTAGAAAGCATTTGTCCAGGTTCAGATATAATAAAACACTTTTAAGAGAGGTGTAATTGATAAAAAAGGCATTAATTATTATCAACCGACAAGAAATGACATGATTCCCAAAATTCTAAAAATTGTACTGAAGGACGTAATCCATTGAGCCAAGCCAGAGGAAAGCCCAGTCAGAGGTGAGAATGTAAAACGCTGAATACAGGGACACTGCTCCGAGCCTAGTGTACTCTTCAGGCACCACCGCAAAGCCCTAGGGCAGCTTTTAGTCCATCCCTAGGCTGTGGCTCTCAGGACTCTGTTCAAGGAGTAGACCTTATATTATAGGAACAGCAATGGTCTCCTTTGCATAATATTTGTTTTGCTCCAGTTTTGATTTATTGTTGTACCCTGTGGTAGAGACACACACCTCAGGAAATTTCAGGGAAACATATTTTCTTAAACTTCAAGCACAGTCAGTTGACGATGCCTGGTTTACCCATGAGCAAAAGGATTTTCTGGGATTTGACTTTGCTACTCTGTTATTGGTATGAACACTGTTGGTGGCAAAGGGCAAGCTAAAGGAGACAGAAATTTCACCACTGTGAGAGGCAGCATTTCCTGTGTGTTGAAGTTTGCAGAGGTTTTGGGGAATGGTAATCTCTTTAAATAAAACAAATATGCATAAATTCTCCATTTCAAGGGGATGTGTTGTTTAAACATGGCATCAATTTATAAAGAAAACAATGTAGGTGTTTCATCATGAATATACTTGCATATTTAAAAATATAACTAATGGAGTAAAACCATATAATTCTACAACTATAAAGACTTAACATACTAATATATAATTTACTAGAAGGACACATAAGAAAGCATTGTTACCAATTAACATTATACAGTTTGTCAGACCTTTATGTTTTTGGTTTTAATACAACAATAGCCTGATTCTTTTTTCCTGATACTCTTTTATTTTCTCACATCTAGAAGATGAATAATAAAGTCTTCATAAAGTCAACAGGTAAAGATAATGTTAGGGGGTTATTGAAAAGTACTCCACCAATGCATACACCAATTCCAGTATATTCTGTGTATCTTAAGTATGGAAGGGCATAAAATAGTTTTCATTCTATATATGTCTTTTAAGATCAAAAAAATTACAACTAAAGACCAAAGGTCATTAAAAACAGAAAATACAAGACAGCTAATCACGTTGCTTTGCTTTAAATGAGAATTTTCATTTGTAATTGTTTTTTTTAGAATCACTTTCATAGAAAAACAGAATTGCACACTTAATGTCTCAAAAAGAAAACATAGAAATTAATTTATTGAGTTTTGTAAATGTTTGACTCCAATGAAACAACTACATATATACATTTTAATTTAAAATAAAAAAAAAATTTCTTTTACTTACATTAAGGAAAAGATTTTTGAGTCCCATGATACTATGTAAAATACATATCGAGAACCATTTTCTACTATTTTTATCTCTATATAAAGTCTATATTTAAAAACCTATTTTATCATTTATAAAGAAATATTTTAGAAGAACCCTTTCTTGAGCATTCCCTGCTCAATAAAAAGCAATATGAGCCAAACTAAGGTCTCTTTTGATAAAACAGAAGACTGCAGAAATTGGCCAAAACTAGGGAGAACCCAGATGGCCATGAAAAATGACCTCAGGTTACCCTCACTCCTCATTATTCTCTGCTTATAATGTAAGAGCAGAGTCACAGAAGCTCTTACCAATGCCAGGAAAATTTACAAATGTTTTAGCAACTCGGAGCAGTTACCCTATATAATTTAGAAAGGGAAAGAACCATCAGGTCTCGGAACTCCTGACTCATTTCCTAACTCAATTATCTTATGAATAATTCTCCCATTGTTGAAAATAAAATTAAATATAAAGTATAAAATAAGACCCTGTATTCTCACAAAGGGCTACTCTGCGTTTCTCTTAGAGATAGTAGCTGCTCTGTTTGTGGGGCAACCTCTGTTTCTCTTTTCTTATTTCAGTAAATTAGCTTTTGCCTTCCTTCAGTGGATCACTCTTGAATTGTTTGTGTAAGAAGGTAAGAACCTACCTGGCCTTCAGGCCAAACCCCAGTTTTAGAGGTTACTTTCCTGAATCAACAATATTCAAATGATAAAAATCAAGAATAAAAAAGGTGACATAACTATTTACATTATGGGAAAAAATGAATATAAGAGAATACATGACTGGTATACTTAAAAAACAAGGAGAGGTGATACCAAGCTGGAGACACAAAAGAAGCAGATGGACATGTTAAGGAGGAGGCACAGAATTAAATGATGTATCTAATTTTAATCTTTCTAAGTTAAGAAAGACCAAAGGTTGACAGCAAAAACTCAAAGCCAGAAAATGCAAAAAGGTTTCTTCCTTAGAGATTTCAAAAGAAACATGGCCCTTGGTGGTACCTTGGTTTTGGACATCTAAGCAACAGAATTGTGAAAGAATAGATTTTTGTTGTTTTGAGCTAAAATAAAGAAAAAAAACTATATGCCAAAAAGTTAGACAACTTTAACCAAACAAAAAATTTAGAAAACATGCCAACAAGTTAGGTAACTTTAATCAAACAAAAGTTATAGAAAATGGTTACCAAAAGAATACAAGAAGAAACATAAAATATGAATAGAGCTATAATAAATTACATTTGTAATTTTAAAACTAATACATTAAGCTCAAGCCCTAGGAATATCACTGGATAAATCAATCAAAAACTTAAAGAAAATTAACACTAATTATTCACATAATCTTCTAGAAAATAAAAAAGTAGAAAAATTAAGAGGCAATAAAGTGCCTATAAAAATATGGGATTAAGTAAAATGGCCAAATGTAAGAGTCATGGGAATTCTTGATGATGAAGAAGAAAAAAATGCAAGGGCTGGAAAACCTGTCTGAGGAAAGATTAAAGGAAATGTCCCTGCTGTTCCCAGAGGTTTAGATAACCACGTACAACAAGCCCAACACAAAGTGGGAGAGTCATGGTGAAGAAGCAGTCACCAAAGCACATGATCATTAGACAGGCCAAAGTTGGTATGAAGAAGGAACTCCTGCCAGCCGTAAGATGAAAACATCAAGTCAGTTACTAAGAAAAGGCCACCAGGCTAACTGCAGAGTTCTCAACTGAGACCTTACAAACCAGAAGGGATTAGGGCCTCATCTGCTGTCTTCTTAAAATGGAACAACTGCCAGCCTAGAATTTTGTAGCATGTAGAACTACATTTCATACATGAAAGAGAAATAAACACTTTTCCAGACAAGCAAACACTAAGAGAATTTTTTCAAGACCAGGACTGCACTGCAGGAAATACTCAGGATTACACTATACACAGATCAGCACTATTGACACCCCCAGTGTAAAACTGCCCCAAAGCTCAACATCAGAGCTTCACTTCCTAAGTGAAAACAGATCTTATTGACTAGGACTCTTTTCTTTCTTTCTTTCTTTTTTTTTTTTAGATACAGGCTCTCTCACTCAGGCTTGCCTTGAACACCTGAGCTCAAGCAATCCACCTGCCCCAGCCTCCCAAAGTGGTAGGATTACAGGCATGAACCATCGCACCCAGCATTGATTATTTTTTTTCTTTTTGCATTATAAAATGCATCTTTCCATTTAGCCTTTCATTGGTGTCAGAACATAATGGTCTTCCACCCTTTCTTGAATTTCTGTTCTTCACATCACTCACAAGCTGAGTGATGACATTTCTCCTGCAAGAAAGTTGTATCTGTACATTGTCTCCACTCTCTTATCTATTGAGTGAAGAATGTAGCTGTTCACAACTGAAACTTCCATCAGCCAGAAGAATATTTTTTCCACCGTTTATTTGTAGGATATCCTTGTAAATCCACAATATCCACAGAACTGTTTAGCTCTGTCCACTCGTCCTGTAACTTTTTGTATTCAAAGAATAACTGTCAAATTTTTAAACTGAACAGGCTGTTTCTTCCTATGACCAGTGATCTGCCATGTTTGAGGGACAAAGAATGCACTCAGCATTGTCACTAACCTCTTGTTACTGAATGAGAGGCATGTCATTTTCATTTACATTGATAAACATGTAATTAATATTGCTGAAGTTTCTCCTATTCCAGATTACTTGGAAAATCTTTCCCAGCGCCATAAATGTTTCTGTTACGTGTACTTTCATTTTATGCAACTCCGAAGAATGTCGAGGCCTTTGTAGAACCTGTCAGTGTAGATATAACAGCATAAACCACTTGTATGTGCTTACAAAACTTGTAGCAAACAAATCACTATTTAAGATTTAAATGTTAAATCTGTACAAATAAGTCTTTCTGCAGTTGTCTTGGAACAATGGAGAATGTGAGAAACCCCAGAACCATTTTCTGCATCACATAGGTGAAAACTTGATAGGCCCAACTTTGTGAGCTCCCTTAGATTGCAGCACTCAAATTGGAACTTTCCTTTGAAACCTACTGTGTTCTCCCCTGTAGCCACATTTTGTCCCGGTATATAAAGTTCTTTGCATTTATTATCAATATACTCACTAACATTCTTCACCTTCCTTCCCCAAGTACACACACTCCCTTGAACTGTGACAACAGGAACTAAATGCAGCATCCAAAATATTTGGGAAAAACAGAGATGAAGGGAAACATATTTGAAAAATGGGGTTTGGTCTGGCCAATCTTTGGTAAAATAATCGTCTAATTGCTTCTTCACATGGAAAGCCTGTTCAGGATTACACCAGAGAATGCCTTCACAAAAAGTACTTCTAATGGGAAAATTCATGGCCCCAAAGGCATACATTAGAAAGGCAGAAAGATGACAATTAACAGACTGATTCTGTGTCTCAAGGAAATAGAAAAGGAAGAGCAATCCAAACGCAAAGCCAGCAGGACAAAATAAATAACTACAGGTCAGAAGTCAATGAAATGGGAAAAAGAAAGTCAAAGGAATAAGACAAAATTTTGGTTCTTTAGAAAGATAAGTGATGTTGAAAGGCCTCTTTAATAATTCATTTTTATTAGTGCATATAAAAAGGTGGACACTTTTAATGTATACATGTTGATAAGTTAGGACATAAGCATATACTCATGAAAGCATCAGAACCATCAAGACCATAAACATATCAATAACCTCCCAATACATCTTCCCTCTCCTTTAGTATCATGTATGCTATTGTTGGTCAGAATGCAACATAAGATCTAATCTCAGCAAATGCTACGTGTACTATACAATGATAATAGCTATAAGCATTATGCTGTACAATAAATCCTCAGAACATATTTATCTTGCATAACTGAAACTTTGTACCTCTCACCATCATATCCCATTTCTCCCTCTTCTCTAGCCCCTGGCGCCCACCTTCCTACTCTCAGCCTATTTTCAGTGTCATGTTACAATATATTTAGCATTAACGGGAACAGGAAAATGGAATCATGTACACTTACATTCCAAACATGAGTCTGGTGCTTACTTTCTCTGTGACCTTAAGCAATTTTCTCGGACTGTTAAGTTTTTTCACATATGGGAAATAGCATATTTTATGTCCCTAGACTTTGCTTGATATGGAGATGCATGAATAACATGAAAGTGGGCACCTTTATCAAGGAGCAAAATATATGTCATGATGTCAAATGCAAATGGAATTTGTCATTAACCAATTAGAATATTAAATAATTTGCATTTTGGCAAACATAAATAGGACCTAAGAAATTGCATTTAATATTCTCTCCAACTTCTTAGAAGAGCTATTTCTTTATTTGTATGCAGATTATTTATATTACAGCATGGTCTGATATATCTACAAATTGAAAACTACATTTATACAGAAAAAGAAAATCCTATTTCCTTTTTTTTATGCAATGTACTTTATGTGAGTCTCATTCTGCTGTGCTTACACAGGTTATTTTTTGCTTGAATTACTTCACCAATTTGCTCACTGTTACCCTCTTTTACTACACGGTCAGTAAGTTCTTTTATTGATAAATGATCACATATTTATCCTGAATTTACCTTCTCTACTTCCATATTCAATAGGTGCAAAAAATTTACCTCCAATTATGTATTTGAGTGAGCTGTTTAAGAAGTTACGTCTTATGGTTCTCATTGTGTTTATGGTGGTGATTATTAAAAATCATTGTTAATTTTTATTTGAAGTTTACTATGTGTGTTTCAAAGAAATTTATCACTATGCACATTGTAAAAATCAAGTAAATGATTATGAAATTTTTATGATTGATATATTTACAACTTGTTCAAAACAGGGAAAAGATATGA
This sequence comes from Galagoides demidoff, assembly GCA_963574575.1. Classification (NCBI taxonomy): domain Eukaryota; kingdom Metazoa; phylum Chordata; class Mammalia; order Primates; family Galagidae; genus Galagoides; species Galagoides demidoff. Next base: position 28,774 of record CAUYQV010174345.1, on the reverse strand, counting down.
GAAAAAGAATTATATACGTTCTGAAATCTAGTATTGATTCCTTCTGGAAATATTGTAAAGCTTGGCCTTCTTGTATTGCAATGGGGAAGAGTTTAGCTTGTTTATGTGTTACTATTCCAAGGACTAAGACTGTGTTATTTATAGAAATTTGATCAGTAAATGATATATTTGAGAGCTCCTGTAAGGAAAAGAATATGTCGTGAAATATAATGCATTAAATGTACATCGCCATAGTGTTAAACATTTCTACAAAAAACAAAATGTAACCTTAGGATGCTTTAGGGATAAAAAGGGTCTTCAAGTACATTCCCTATTCTAATTTGAAAATTCCCCACAATATGACTTCCAAGTTACACAGAAGAAGAGATGTTATAAAATGTTTGAAACTGGTGTCAATGCATCTCAGGAGATACGTGAGGTCAGACACAGCCATCGCTTTGCATTTTTAATTGGATCATCTTGTCCAAAGTACAGTCCACTTGAAGGAAAATTTCTAGGTGACTTTCAACACAAAGCAGGAGGTTTTCATGAAATTTGTTCATAAAATTAAGTTCAGGGATTGTCTTTGAGAAAATCCACAGTTGGCAGCCCTATGATGAGTACATTTCTTGCTTTTATATTTGGTAATTTTAACATGCATGTTTCTAGAGATTTGAGGCAATTTTTTTCATTAGACAGGTGGCTTATTTCCCATAGGATCTATTTTTATATTAATACCATATCGATAAGTATACTTATATTTTGTTTATTTTTTTTTATTCATCAGGGGAGAGCATGAATACAGTCCCCCACTACTACAAATTATGCAGTAAGAATTCCCCACATTTGGGGAATCACAGGGGCCAGGACATCCAGAGTATAATGGATAAACTACACCCAGGGAAGACCACCTTCATGATCATCTTATCTCCCCTTCCAGGTAAGTATGCTAGGATGCTTTTAGTAGGAAATACCAGAAAATTTCAAATAAAATTGGCTTAAACAGTGAGAATTTTTAATTCTTATGTATGATCTCTAGAGTTGGGTGATACAACAGATAATTAACTCTGTAGGTGCCTTTCAGCCTTCATTGTCTCATGCACAACCTTGAAAAGGCTCTCCTTGTGAGCTATCTTTCCTCAGTGTTATGAATCCAGCAGATGGGAGAGTAACAGTCAGATATGGTGACATTCACAGGACACAGGGAGCAACATCTTGTATGTGTTTTCTTCTTAGTGGCAGTAAGCATTTTCCCAAAGCTCTCTCATTACTCTTGTTTCCACACTGCACTCAGCATGGGCTCAAATATTCAATGATATGCTTCTTTTTAGCAAGTGCCTTGGTAAACTAAGATTTGAGTTGGAATACATATTGTAGAGTTAACCATAAATATCTCTGTACAAAGATTTCTTTATTATAAAACAATTTTAGAAAACTTAATAACAACACCATCTGCAAGGACAAGGAGTTTATCTTCAGGGAAATCAAAATCCTGAGGACCCGAGGAGTTGGAGACTGCTGTCTTCTGTCTTACAAAACAAGAAAACCAAGGAAAATGATGATAAGGCAAGAAAGCCAAACAATGGCCTCCTATAGGAATCAGATTGGACATAATCTTTAGAAGATTGGAATGTCTTTGAGGAAATAGTAGGTGATAAATGGATAACTCTACCATCTCCTTGTATAGGACAGACAAAACAAATAATCTGCAACATATTCTCTACCAGAAATTCTCTATTTTCTATCCTTTTCATAGATGAAATAACTATTAAATAAACATAGTATACTTTCCAAATTTCAATAACAAAAATGTATCAATGGCTTTATTGAGGATCTACTTTCCAATTTAAAAAGAGATTTAGATATTTTATACACTTTCATATAGTATATTATTTACGCTACTATATGTTTTATATGTATGCATGTGTGTGAACTTGCCTGGGCCACAGGGTGCCCAGATATTTGGTCAAACACTATTCTAAGGGTCAAAGTAAAGGGATTTGAGTGAGATTAGCATATGAATTGGTAAATAAAGCAGATTTCCATGCTGAGATGGTTAAGCCTTATTCAATCAGTTGAAGATCTGAATAGAACAAAAAGTCTCTTCCCTCCCCTTGGGGAAGAGAGGCTTTCTTCTGCCTGAGTGATTTCAATCCTAAACATCAGCTCTTCTGGGGTCTTGAGTCTTACAGCCTCCAAACTGGAACTTACCCTGCCAGTTATGGTTCGGAGGCCTCAGATAGACTGAAACTCTGTGGTCAAGTTTGCTGATGTTCAGAGTGCTGACTCGCAAGGCAGATCTTAGGTTCTTTCTCTCTCCCTCTCACCTCTCAATATTTACGTCCTTATATGTATATGTGTATGCATGATTTACTTCCCTAGAAAACCCTAGGACATGCAAATAAGCAGACATCTTAGAAAAGATTCTTGGGTGGTGGAAGTAGTGACATAATAAATTGACACAGAAATAATCAGATGAGTTTGTCTTCATAAGTCCTAAGACATAAACTACTTATTGAAGGTTATAATGTACAAAATGTTATACTGACCATATTAAAATATTAACTCATATTTTATATATTAAATTATTATACCCTCCAATGACAGAAAAACATTTAAAAAGTCTTTAACTGGTGTGGGTATTTTTATCTCTGCCTCTCTGGAAAAAAAAAAAAAATCTGTGTTAAAATAGTCAAAGTTATTGTTGACTGACACTATTTAACATGGTCCACATTTAAGTTTTTATTTATTAGTCTCAAACTGCCCGAAGTATCTTTTATATGGTATGTGATACTCAGTAGCATATTAAACATAACCAACTGTATGTTTTGTTGCTATTTAAATATTAATCATCTGTCTCTGTATATCACCAATTAAGCATTTAAATTTTGTTTTTTCAGATTATGTGGCTATCAATTAATGTGGCACTTAATCCTTGTTAATTGTAGTAGTTTTTCACTATGGAATTGAAGTGTCACTGTTATCCTGATGGTGTGTTCTGCCCTTACCTACTGTGTAACTCTGAAAAGGCCAAAGACACCATGTCTTTGCATCCTCATCTGTTAATGGGGCTAAAAATACTACAAGAGTACATACGATAATAGGTATGAGAATGAATTAATGTGTATTAAATATATATCTATAAGTAAAAAAATTGAAAATATCCTGATATATAATTAAATTAATTATTGGCTAGCTAAATAAATATCTATATATTTCTAAATATTAGATCTTCTGCTGGAATTATAGGATATTTCAATGAACTGCTTATATGGACCAAAACGTTGTGTTTGCTTGATGATATGTTCCCTATTCATAAGGAGAGAAAAGTCATCACATTCTTTTTCAAACATGAATTCTTCTTTCATAAATAAATATTAGTACCCTTGTACCAAATTCTTAAATGAAGAGGAAGGCACGTAATCTAACAAATAAACACCCCATTCAGATTTTTAACACTGTAATTACATTAAAGATCAATTGGGAAAGATTTGGCATGCTTTTTTAATTTAAAATTCCATCTAGGAATATCAAAGTTATATAATCTAAAATACAATGTTTAATTTGTCATTCTAGCAACAAAGCTATATTCTTGTAATGACAGAGTAATTTAAAAGGTCAAAAATATTTATGCTGTGTGAAATATTATTTTAACAATTGGTCCGTATGTGAAATATAATAATTTTCTCATCTGTCAACTGAAAGAAAATATTTTAGTATTTAGCAATTAATTTCTCCAAAGTATAATTATTATGAGTATAACATGAACATAATTCATCTTTAGGGAAGTTGTATGTCTGCCGAGTACCACCTAAAGTAGAAATTTAATTGAAATACACACTACAATTTATATGGCTTCCTTTTCTTAATTGGTCTTTGGAGGCTGTTTGGAAGTTTCCAATTATCAATCCCCAAACCCGACAATAACACCAATTAAAAAAATAATGTCACTTTCCCTTTCCACTAATGAGTGTTACTAAGAAGTAACAAAAAGAACAGCAAGTATCATGGTTTTGTTATATTTACGTCTGGTTAAATGAGGATCTTTCAAAAAGTTTAAAATATGGACCCAATGTAAATTTTGCCAAAGTTGAGATTGTGTTATGATTGTTTGCATGGGGAAAAGTTAAACAGTACAAGTATGCATTCCTTGATTTCTTTATTCATTTGTTTATTTCTGAAAATTTATTTTGGAGAAATGGAATATGTTTAAAACCATGTGTAAATTACTTTGAAACTTAATAAGCATGTTTGGCAACTCTTCATTTAATTTTCAATATATACCAGGGTAATATAGTAAGTTGTTATTTATTGTACATTTGTAAAGACAGTAACTAACATATCGAATCAGCATGCTCTCTAGTTCTATGAAAAATATATTTGTAAAATCACAGTAGGCTGAGTGAAGAAAATTTAGCTTCAGATGTTTACATCAGAATTGTTACCTATACCAAACTAAGAATGAAGAAAGATAAAAGCCACAGAAAGGCGGCTGGGTATGGTGACTCACACCTGTAATCCTAACATTCTGGGAAGCCAAGGTGGGTGGATTGCTTGAGTTTATGTGTTAGAGACCAGCTTGAGCTAGAGTGAGATCCTGGCTCTAACAGGGTTGAGGCCAGCGTTATGGCAGATGCATATAGTCAGTCCTAGCTACTCAGAAGGCAGAGGGAAGATGATCACTTGAGCCCCCGTATGACATCATGGCACTCTACCGAGGATGACAAAGTAGTGAGACTGTCTCAAAAAAAAAAAAAAGACACAAGAAGAAATAGTCCCCCATATGCAGCCATTCACAGAGTCATCATTAGAAACAAAACTGAAGATAGAAACTTTAAAAACTAAGAACAGAGTAAATATGGTGAGGCATTAGGCAACTCGAGTTATCATCTTTTTCTTAATACTTATCTTCATTCTATGCCCTACTGCCTTCCCTCAATGCTTCTCAATCTTAAGCAGTAAAAAAATTAGATGTGGGAGAAAATTAGCTAAAACTCAAAAATACCTGGCCATGTCAATCTGTACATATAAAAATTGTTAAATATTTAAGTTTTATCTATAGTTGATCACTTACATTTTTAGAATTACAGTGATACTAAAACAATCAAAAAAGTCCAAATTCATATTATATGCAATTGCATATTTTTCTCTACTTATAATCATGGAAAATGTAACCAGAGTTGCATAGTGAGATCTCAAATCTTGTAATTTCTTCAATAAGAGCATCACTAAATGTGACTCTTACATAATGAGTTATAATTCCTAATTATTAAACTTTGCCTGATGTTTTAATAGAAAAATTGAGGTTTTTAAAAAAAATATTTAGTAATAAATGAGTAGATAGCTGTGGGGATAGTGGAATTTAATGCTTTTCAAAACTTGGATTTGGTAATTCAAGAAATGCTATTTGTCTATATCTAAACAAGTTAGAGGAGAGGTAAATTGGTTCTCATAAAGATCACACATATGCTATCGTTACAGAGAGCAAAAATTACAAAATGCCACAATGGAGACTCCTGCCATTGTGGAATTTCCTGCCATTTTCTAAATATAAGGAAATAAAATAATTGGAAAATGTCTTTAAATGTGTGTTGATTTAAACAAAACACAAATAAAGAATTATTTTAAAGATGGACAAATATTCTGATGAGCATAAATTCTATTTTTTATATAGAGATGAATAAGTTATTTTCTAGTATCCCATTACTTTAATTGATATGTAGAAGTTAGTGCTCAAAAACTTTAATATTAGAAGTTATTCTGTATAAACAAAGATGATGGAAAGATGTAAATGGGTAAATTGGATGCAGAAGAATGCTCCCCAAATACACATAACCCTGGGATGACAGGATATCAGAGCCTAAGCAAAATATTTCTGGGACCTGAATAAATGTTTTAAAATAAATAAAAATTCTATGGATAAAAAAGCAGGGTCTCAAAACCTTGACCTGTTCACTATAGAATATTGTGTGAATATTAACAATAAAGATATATTTTGTTTTCCTTTGGGCATTGCTTCCAGGAGCTTAATAAAGACTTAAACTTTTTTCTCTTTTAATAATTCAAAGGGAGAAAAGCACACTTTAAAGATCTAAAGCAACTTTTGTGTATAACGTACACCAAAGACTCAATGCAGTCAATGTAACCTGCTCCTATGTGTACCCTCGATGAATTCCCAACAATTAAACAAAAAAAAAAAAAAAAAAGGAAGGAAATCTTAGAGGAATAATAGTAGACTGTTGAAATTGCAATGATATGATGAAATTTCAATATTAAATTAACTGTTGAAAGTGCCCCTCATCAACCCCCTTCTTTAAAAATGCTATTTCCTTACATTTTAATGAGAAAACAAAAGCAAAACCACTTTCACCCAAATTTTAGTTACTAGGAGCTCATTAACTTTGGTTTATCAGTGACTGTCTGCCTTCATACCAGGCTCTTTGTGTTTTTATGATGGACTATACCTGTCCTTGAAATTGACTGTTTGGGAAAACAAACATAGAGGCTATAATAGAAAAGGGCTATGAGGCATACCTGATTTGGGAAGGCAGGCTGAGGTACTGAGGTTTTAAACACAATGCACCCAATTCTCTAAGAAAGCGTTAAGGAGTAGTTAATTGTTCATCGTTTTGCTCTGGAGGGTGCAGAGGAGCAGACAGCTGATAGATACATTGGCATTTGAGCTTTAATTTGCCAACTAAAGTTGGAAGTATGAGCAGAATCAACAGTGTGAGCAGAGCACAGAGGCATGAGCAGCTGGCACTTTCCAGAAAAATGGTTCAAAGAGAGGCATGTTGGAAGAGCAGGTGAAAAATGAATCTGGAATCAGATATGGTCCAATTGTGCGAAATTTCCCTATTGTCTTGAACTTCTGAGATTCACAGAAAGCTTACTGAATGCTTTACCAAGGTGGAACACGTAACATATTTTGATGAAGCATAAAATAATATAATTGAAATGCATGTTTCCAAAGTTCTCTTTAAGAATGGGAATGCTTTTGATAGACTTGCAGATCTGAATGCTAAATGAGAGACTGGATTATAAAACTAATGAAGAATTGTTGTCGGTTTACTACACACAGAAAACTAATATATATATATATATATTTGAAGTGAAATCAGATTTGTATTTCTAGTTAAGTAGAATACATATTCAATCCCAGTAAATTCAATTTAGGAAGACAAAGGTTTTAAGAAATCCACTATATATGTCACTATCTATTTTTTCCTCCAAACTCTTAGGGTGCCTATTTCATGAAACAGAAGGCAAAATTGAATTCTCCAGGAAAATGAAAACGGATTCTGGGAAGTAGCACCCCCAACGTGTAGGTGTCTAGAAATGCACACTCCACTGGCAGGGTCTCTCCTAACCTGCAGGACGTGAGGGTGTTCAGCACACTCCAGGTAAACGGCTCAACTACAACTTGAACTTTACCTTTGAAGTGCAAACAATATAACCTAAACAATTGTACTCTCATATTATCTGGAAAAAAACAAGGAAAAAAAAAAAAAGAGACGCCCACTCCCACTGCATGCATCTATCCCACTATAAATCAGTAGTTCTTTTTCATTATGTTTTGGTACCTTTGTTTTTGAACTGCACAAACACACCCATAGTCACTTATACCATTTTCCAATTTGTAATAGTCATCAAATTCTTGCTCCTTTATTTATCACATATTTCTTAACTAATCTTGCACGTACGGCTCTGGTAAAACATCATTCCTAACCTAGTGCACAGATTGTTCCTGTGGAGGAAGATGTATATTATATTATAATTATATGTAAATTGTTCAGTAAATATATTTAATTTAGGCTGTAAAAACAAAATAAATAGACGTGGGATTTTTTTTTTTCTCCTAGAGAGATTAGGGAGATGTGAAGTCTGTAATTTGAACAAGGAGAGCCACAGGAGAAGGTACTGAAAAGGAAAACTGGGTTTAAATGACGGAAGGCGCTGAGCACCTCGTTAAGAAAATTGGAATTTATGTTATGGGTGATGGTAAGCCATTTGTACTCGCTCCACTATATAACTTGATATATCTCTATATCACAAGAGTAACCAGATTGGCTAGGTTAAAAACAAGATTCTAAGAATCTTATTAGAAATCCACGGTGTTCTGTCAAGGATAAGAAAATGCTACAGTAACTAAGGAAATAGCAACAGGAATAAAAACAAAGTATCAAAATCTACAGGCTATGATATAGAGTATTGGTAACATTCTGAAGGGCCAATATCCAAAGATATATTCTCACTCAGAATGAGAAAGAATTAATGACCAATCCACTCCAGGGTAGTTTGAGAGATGTACTACAGTGTCTGGGATAATGACGATGCAGTTAAATTGAGGATTCAGTTTTGGAAGTAGGGAAAGTAAAGAGAAGATTAGATATGTTTTCAAAGTAATAAGGAAGTGGCTGCCAAATAACAAGGCGAAACAATGACACCCCATAGGTGGCTCTGCGGCTCAGTAGTAAGGATCCCAATTTATACATATTTGTGGCAGTTATTATTGGGTTGGTATCTAATATGAGGAAAACACTCAGAAACAGGAAATGAAATAGGAAATAAAGACAGGTTTACAACTCTGGAATAAGTACTAAGAATTTAAAATAAATCTTATATGAGAATGTTGGGGGGAAAATAAAATGACGTATTGAGGAGCTGAGAACGGTTATTAAGTAGATGTCAAAGCACATGACAAAACATATGGAAAAAGGAAGAAAAGTTAAGGAAGGAGAGAAACATAAATAACTTAATTTGTAGTTTAAGGCAGCATTTGGGTCATAGTCATAGGAGGAGAAAAGACAGGAGGAAATAGAATTTCCTCGAGAGGGGATTATCTCTTAGCAAAGAGAACCCAGTGTTCTCTTTTAGAGAATATTGGAAAAACTATTCTCAAAGATAAATTATTACATCAAGATGAAGATGTATATCTTCAAAATATGTGATGCTGTCTTCCCCTGAATACAGTCTCAGTTAAAATCTTTTGGTCCTGCCAACACACTTCCAAGTGTGTCCTAAATCCATGATTTCTTTTTAAGTATTAAGTTAATTAACATTATTTCTTTAGATATTACATTAAAATCGTCAAACTATGCTTAAGCTTAGCTATTAGCTTCTGGAAGAATTTATCATAATTCTTAGAAAACAGCAGTAATATTGGACATTAATATTTCCTATATCCATTTGGAAAGTGTTTGCAGGAAGTGTTAGTTGATAATTCAAACCTGGCCTGCTGCCAAACCAATGTCATGTGTACATTGCTATTTCTAAAGTAGTTGGCATGGGTGTATGTCCAGATAGTAAAACATAGCTAATAATCTCATGACTTCCTAGTATTTTTTTCACATTTTATTCTAAACCCTTATGTTAAAATTCTGAAATACATTTTTATTATTTATGGAATAGTAAAGTATCATTAAATGTACACCAATATGACATAACCACTGTTTAATATCTAGGGGTACACACACATCTATTTGGGCAGTATTCTATATACAGTTAGCCAGCAGATGCTATAGTGCATTTTTTTTTTTTTTTAAGAGTGACTGGTTAGGAGACTAAACAAAGTTAGTTTACAGATGTTGAATAGTTTAAGTTAACTGCTACCATTTCAATGAAGAGATGTTCGGGGGAGGGGGAAAGAGCAAATCTAGTACTGGCTATTAAAAACTAAATGTATTATACAATAACAACTGCTATTTATTTTGTTTTGCTTCATATCAGGTACAATTCACATTATTTTAGGCATAGATTTATAGAATTTTCTCCATGAGTGGTCCTTTGGAACACAATGTTTGCATTTAACTATCCACTGAGATTATTTAATATATGTTAATATAGAGAATTATAAGAAAATAAAAACCTTAATATACCATGTACTATATTAATAGCAGAGTGACTTCAATAATTAAGGCTCTCAAAAAGGCCAGAAGGTTTGAGAGCTGCATTAACCATGAGTTTCATGAAACATTATGTCTTTCCTTGTGATCTTATTTCTTGAATCCGTGGTCCTCTATACATAAAACTGTCCACTACACATGTATTCATTTATCAAACTGTGACCCTTGTCTTTGTTTTAGGTGCTGGGGATGCAGAAAAAAAAAAAAAACTCAGATAAGACACTTTCTTTCTGGAGCTGATTTTCCTCCAAAGAACAGGCAAGAAAAATAATAAACACACAAACACCTAAATCCTAAATGTACCAGGACTTCAAACAGTGTTAAATATCATAGAGAAAATACATGAAGAAGGCAGGAGGGAGGCAGGAGGGATACAGGGCAGGTAGCTTTACCTAGGATGTACATAAAATAATTCTTTGAAAAGGTCGAACTTTGGCCAAGACCAGACTGATGACAAAGAGGCAGGTATGTTAAGATCTGTGGTCGTGCATTCAGGTGGAACAAACTTAAATTATAAAGGATGTCAGGTACGAACAACCTTGATACACTCAAGGAACAGAACCAAGTTCAAAGCATTAAATATATCGAGTGAAGCAGAAGATGAAGGGGTAACACAGAAACAGGGCGGATGACATAATACCTTAGGCCTTGGTGTGGGGGTTGAATTTTAATGTAAATACAAAACAAAGCTGCTGTTCAGTAATAGGACAGACAAATATGCTTTGAATGAAAAGTAAATACCTTTGACATTATGTGTCAGACAAGTGGAAGGGGAGAAAGTGGAGGAGGTAGGGTTTCACTGAAAAGCATATCCCAGTGAATTAAAGCTGAACCACAACACAAAGAGGAAGAAATACTTGGAGTGTACGTGTTGAAACAGCGTGGGAGCTAATTTGCTCAACTAGTAATACAAACTTTATACTATATATTATAGTTTGCATTAGTAGTTGAGCTGAACATATATCCCCCAGGTTAATTCTCTTTTTGGACTCTAAATTTTAACATGGTGAAATATTCCCTTAGTTCTTCTAAATATTCCATAACAATTTGCTTTGTTAACAAAAGATCCTGAGAAATAATAATCCCTAACTATTATCTAACTTGAATCCCTTCTGTTGTAATTATTATGCTTATTTCCTCATTTTTTCCCCTTCCTAATGAAAAGGGGAACAGCTGCTTACCATTATCCATATTCTTTTTATAAACTTGAAGTCTATTATTAAGCAGTCCATAAATTTGTGAGGCCTAATTCACTTGTCATCATCCAGATTGACTATTTAAAGTCAAAAGCACTGAAAATGACTCAGTCATCCAGATGACCAAAATAACCTGGCAATCGTCCATTATCAAACCACAACAATGAACATGCCGTTAATGGAAGCAACAGAATCAGTAAAAAAATACCAGCAAACAATTTGAATGTTTTTAAAAATTTGACCAATAAAGCCATCGTGTTGTGCACTAGCTGATCAGCCAGGGCAACTTATGTTTATGTGTTTGCTGAAGGAACATTTATAGTAGCCTGCTCTAGAAAATTGGGTGACAACCTTAGAGAATGACTTTGGCTTCAGAGAGATTCCAGGCCAGATGGGCGTTTAGAGAAGACAATAGGCAGATAGATACAAAAGAGTATGGTGAATATTCCAGATGGTGGGAAGAACAGGCTTTTATGGAATCCTCTATAGGGAAAGGGCATTATCTATGTGATGGAGGTCTAAGGTGAAGGAGTGGAATTATCAAGGAAAAGAGGTTGCTGCAGAGGATATGGAGGAGTGAAAAACAGACAAAGAAACAGCACCTGTACAAGCCTCTCCTGAGGGAAGGGCCAAGTCCGCAGCAGAATTAAAAGCAAGAACAGTAAGCTGAGAAGAGCCAAAAAAAAAAAAAATGACAACACGAGACCGGCCAGACACAGAGCAACCTGATCACGGATGAGTCTGATCGGTAGTAAGATTTTAGATGTTGATCCTTATTTAATCCGTATACAGGGGTCAGCACGAAAGTTTGGAGAGAGACTGCTATAGTTCATCATTTTATTTCCACCCACCAAGCAGTCAACAGCATTCTTTCTGATGATTTGCGCATGTTTCAACTTGCTTGGCCTACGGTATTGCTGACATGGCTTCATTTGTTTCATCCCCATGAATTTTATGTTCCTTGATGTTTGTGTATCTCAAAACTTTCATAACGATCCCTGTATGAACTTCTAAGATAATTCTGAAAGCGTTATTGAAGTCAGCCTGGAGGAGAAAAGGCTGAAGTCAAATAGGTTAGGAGTTAATAACAACGTTACTAAGATACACTTCTGTGAGTACTGAATGCTATCGTTTGCCTCCATTGTCTGTTAGACCAGGAACAAAGGAGAGAAGACAAGCCGTGGACCTGTGCCTGCAGTGTGAAAATTTGAAATTGCAACCTAATTTCTTAGTCTCCAACCCACCTTTATTTCTACATAATATACAAATTATAATTTGTAAATTTGGTTTGAAATGTACAATAAATAAATCTGAATCTAAGGTACTAATATTTTAGGTCTGGTATCGACTATCATATTCTTTTTTTTATCATATTCTAATATTTTTGGTATTACATATTTTTGAAATTGGTTATATCCATTCTATTTTTATAGTTACTAGTTTTATCTACAAATGATTTAATGTGTGACAAATATAAAATCAAAATATCCTAGTATAACTTCATAATATCACTTTTCATTATAGATACTTAGTCATCATATTGTTACAGCTACTAGATTTGGTTCAAAATATTAAGTTTTGTTAAGTTGCATTTTGTGTTTTCATACCATGTTGGCTCTCTGTAACTGACAGGTCACAAAATATTTGTCAGCTATAAACTGTTCCCCTTCATAAAACTAACACAAGACAATTGTAATAAAACCTGGGATTCTCAGTCTTGGTGCAATAACGTGTGTACCGGGATGTAGTTTATATAATCTTTTAACTCCTTTAAAAGTCAAGGGCAAAGTAAGGTACATTTATGGTGAGATGTGTTTCAAATTGGAGAAATGTATAAGGAAAAATAAAGCCATGATACATTAATTAACAGGATAAAATAACTTTTGATGGAAACAATTTTTTTTTCAATTTCAGGACGAGGATAACATCATTCTTTTCTACTGTTACTTTGAAGACACTCTCAAAGTTGGTATTTTTAAACTTAACTCACTTAAGCATAACAAAGAAAATTTGGAAAGATTATATTTCTGAAGTTTTAAGGCTTTTCTTAATCTCAGTTTTTCAGTATATACTAATACATATATAAGCTGCTGATACTACTATCAAGAAAGGCAATACTCTACAGTTGTTTTACTTTTTTAAACTGTTAGGCTGTACTTTTAGATCATCAAGTTAGAATTGTGAAAAAGAAGCTCATTATTTTTATAATGTAATATTTTATTATACTTTTATTTGGTGACCTGAGTAATTTCAATAAAACTTCCTTCAATACACTCATACTCCAAATCTCCTCTGAAAAATTCTTTCTTTATAAATGGCAGATACTATTAGTAGCTGGAAGTAATGGATCTTTACTTCAAAGACCAAATAAATAAAATTGCCTTTTTTTTGTTGTTGAGACAGAGTCTCAGTACGTCACCCTCGGTAGAGTGTCCTGACATCACAGCTCACAACAACTTCAAACTCTTGGGCTTAAGCGATTCTCTTGCCTCAGCTATTTTATTTTGCAATTTTTGCTCAAAGTCCATGCTGGTGTATTAACAGTTATTGGGTGGTCCATACACATTTGCTGAAAGAATAAATATATATTTAGATAGAAAGTACTGATTAAAATACTATTATGTAATAGAAATGACAGCCTTATTTGTTATATTTGTAACTTTAAAAGAGGCATAAATTCTCTTTAGAAACTTTCATTTAGTTACAATAAGTAACATGTTTCAGTCAATTTTACAGATAAAAATTATTTGAGAGAGATAAGAATACTTATTAAATGAATTCTCTATTAATCCTAATTTCTTCTTATTAATTACATTATATCTACATTATTATTTTCTTAAAATCAGTTAAAAATGTAGAATAAGGAAGATATTTCATGTGAATTATTTGCTCTCCAAATCATGATTTATCTTCAATATCAAGTTTCTAATTATAGAAGTGGTTATAAACACATAAAATACGAAACTTCAAAATACATAAAGCAAATTCTGACCATTATTAAATATTTCAAGAAAACTTGATGGTTTTCTTTCTTTGCTTTGTTTTCATTCCTTCCTGAAACCAGTGGTCCTCCTCTGTGGGCTCCACAGTAACTGAGATTTTGTTGGGTAGCAGCACTTGGCTAGTGATTTATCAATCACAAATGAACACAGTGATGTTTAGAAATTCAAGGTCCTCTTTATAAAGCAGGGTGATAAGCCTTCTCCTCTTCCTCTCCTGATGTTCATATCTCCAAGTACTTTTTCTTTCTTATAGATGTAAATTAAAAACTGTGTGTCAAAGAGGAAGATGACAGAACATACACCCATACCTGTGAACACTAACCTCCAAAGAGCAGATTTATGGGGTATAAATAGTTGGGTTGGTTACATAAAAGACAACATTTACTTCACTGAAAGATTTGGTGATTCTTTGTTTCAGCAGCTTAGAATCAGCATCAACTAATACATTTCTTGGATCTAAAAAAAAAAAAATAGAGCCCAAGATGTCCAAGAGTAGATAATCATTGTTTTGATTAATGGTAATAATGCTTCCCTTTTTTATAGAAATTGGTAATAGTTAATTACAGATAGATAAAAACTTTATGTGATTATCAAGGTATTTTATCCTTATCAGCTATTTGCTCATGCTCAGACATACATTCTATTTTTCATATGCCTTCATTAAAAGAAAAAAGAAGAATTGTTAACACATGGATGCTTATTAATAGTTTTATCTTTAATAGTTTGAAACTTCCCATGTGTTTCAAAATATATAATGTTTAGCATTAACTATTAAATTGTGTAATTCATTTGCAAGTTTCCTGATAATCCTGAGTGACCTTGGATTTTCAGCTTTGTCCGCCTCTCAATAACAACTCACAAAAGTTAGAAGAAAGAATCGGTCCCTCAAGAAATCCCTTAAATGAAATAAATTTTAAAATCTTTTCATGCATTCCACTGCCAATCACTGTGGATAATCCCATTCAAGCTCCGTAATTAGTATTCGAAGGTAGGGATTCCCACCTGTGCCATGTAGTACAACATCGGGAAGTGGGAAGGTGTGTAGAAAGGAGAGGCTCCCAGCAGGCCTCTACCAGGCAGACTGTGGAAATCAATTTTAATTAATTCTGCCTCTTTAAATCTGTCTGCTCTTTAGGAAAGATTGCTATCTGTCTTAGACACTATGGTGAGATAATTAACAGAGCCACTGCTGGAGACTGATAGCACAGGCTGCCAATACCCGTGGCAGGACCTTCCCGCCATCCAAGTGTCATAGAATTATTTATAAATCATCTGCAAAGCAATGCAACATTAATTTTACTAAATAAACACATTATTTATGGCACACATTATAGAGCTTTGTTTTTAGCTAGCATAGGACAGAAATAAAGGAGATTATTTCTGAACCACTTGAAACTGTTCTGAAAACTACCTTAGACCATTCTGGCAAAAAGTCTCTGAATAAGACTGCTCACAGCCACTATCAGTAGCAGCCACAGTGTGTATGTTGTGTATGTTTTCCTGCTTGCTGCCCCTCCGCACATAAACACACAAAAAGAAATAATGATTCATGAATGAAAAGTACAAAGTTGTAAACTATAAAAATCAAGAGTCAACCTTGTGTGTTCTTTAACATTCATTTAATAATATATAGGTAGGTATTTTTTTCTTTTCTTGCCAGAACTTTGTCTCTTCCCATTTTCTTAGCAAAAATATAAGAATTCTTCTATTTGGCGATTTCACCTAGCATTATTTGCTTAGATAACAATAACATTTGTCATCATCTTTTCTTGTTGCGAACACGTGCCCATCCATTTAATGATCAATCTTCACAGTTACACAAGTACAATTGATTGATTTCTGATGGCCAAAGGAAGGGCTACAAAATTGTACAGTAAGCTACTATGAGAATAGCAATATGGTTTAAATAAATATTTTCATATTGAACATGTTTAAAGTACATACTAATTATTGAGCCATCTATCACTCTTTCAAATACTTAGACAAAACTCATGTTCCCCCCAAATATTTATCCCCATCATCATTCCATCAGACATTCTTTGAGGAGGCGTAAATTTGTGGATTAGAGCATGTATTCTTTATTTTATTAATTATAAGTAAAATAAGAAAGTTTGAAAGCTCACTACGCCTCCCTATAAAAGGTACAAGTCTCAGACTGAAGAAGTCAACAGACATAAAGTTAGAAATGGGATCATCGCTGTTAACTGAGACTTCTGACTGGAGGTTCAGGATGTGCTTCACTAATTGAACTGCTTCGCAGTCTCAGGAAAACAAAACAAAACACTCAGATTGATTTAAAAGTGGCCACCACAACTAGTTTCATTCTCCCAAAGCCTTATTTTACTTCCCTATATTATTTTCCTTTAACCTCTGGTAAATATATACATATACTGCTTAGAATTGAAGTGACATATGCTTCTTGTCCTTGCACATCCTAGGAAATGTTTTTAAAATGGTCTGTTTGAGGCTGAAAGTACCACAATTAGACACTATACTTTAGGTGCCCTTAGGTGCCCATGTCCTCTCTAAGACTGTGAGCCGACTGAAACAGCTTACTTCTCAGGAATTACAGCTTATCATCAGGACCTGCCTCAATACCCTATCTTGTATATGACGGTCAATTCTACTCCATGTGAACTAGCTCCTTGAATTGCAAGTCTTAATTTAAAACTTCCCAGATTTATTGAGAATTACTTTTAATAAAACTCTATAATATCAATCCCTCCCTTATCAGATGCTCTTAAGAGTCTCACAAAATTGTTATCCCTTGAACTACTGAGGGATCGTCAATGAAATAGTGGCTACAAGATATGGATTTATACCTAGAGAGATTATTTTAAGGAATTGGCTCATGTAACCACGGAAATAGCAAGACCAAATGCAAGCCTGTGGGATGAAAACTCAGAGAAAAGCTGATTGTGTGTCAGGTAAGGCAATCTACTGGTAGAATTCCCTTTACCAAAGGAGAGGTTAGCCTTTTTCGTAAGGCTTTCAACTGATTAGATAAGGCCCACCCACATTATAGAAAGTAATCTGCTTTATTAAAGTTTCTTTATCTGAATGTTTATCGCAAATATTTTCACAACACCCATATATATTTGACTAAACATCGAACAAAATACTATAGCCTAGCCAAAGAAGTACATAAAATTGGGCGGCGCTGTGGCTCAGTGGGTAGGGCGCCAGCCCCATATACTAAGGGTGGTGGGTTCAGGCCCAGCCCCAGCCTAATTGCAACAAAAAAAATGGTCAAGTATTGTGGCCGGTGCCTTGTAGTTCCAGCTACCCGAGAGGCTGAGGCAAGAGAATCACCTAAGCTCAACAGTTGGAGGTTGCTGTGAGCTGTGACTCCATGCTCTCTACTGAGGGCAAAAGAGTGAGACTCAGTCTCAAAAAAAAGTACATAAAATTAACCATTTCCTATTTTATAGAAATAAATACAATAACCTTCATTCTACTTGAACAACAACCTTTCTGGTATTCTACCTGAGAAGTTGATAGCTGACATATTTTTAATGACTGTGTCTATATAAAGATGTCAAAGACAATCCAGTTTGTTGATTAACTATAAAATCTACATAGGAGATAATATTCATAAGGGATGGGCGTTACTTCTAATTGCAGTATTCTTAGTGCTTAAAACAATGCCTAAAAAATAGCAGGTCCTCAATAAGTCCCAGAAAGAAAGAATGAATTCAAAAATAAAGTAATAAATCAGATATGCTGTATAGTCTTTGCAGAGAAAAAGATTATATTTTCCAAATGAGCTCATCATCTAAACATGTATACTTTGCATCAGTAACTGAAATTCAATATGGATAAAACATATAATTTTGATATAATCCTAAGTGAATATCCGACACATATTACACACAAAAAGCTTTCCATACTTCTTTATCTTTTGACTGATACTAATTTTGCTCCATAGGGGAAATTAAATTTTATAAATATTTTCATTATTTATGCAAATATAAGTTGCTTTGGCAATATATTTTGCATTCTTATGTTGTTTAACAGAGTTCTCTATTCGGTTATCCATAAGTTATAATTTTTTTTTGACAGAGTTAATATTTCTTCTCATTTCCTAAGGAATGACACTTTAAAGATGCTTGAATTATCACTTCTATTCCTTCATAAGTATCCACCTTGCAAAGTTCCAGGCCGTGAGCCTAAGCATCAAATTATCACTAAGATTTTCTTGAGACTGAAGAAGTATTCTGCTTCTTGGTTTATATCCTGGGTTTTATACTCAGAACATTTCATATTTACAAGATATTTCACATGTTTTCTTTTAAGCCTATAAAAAGGTATGGAAAACTATTCATTGTTCTTATTTCAGTTAATAACTGCGTATGCCTGGAGAAGTGATACCCTTACAAAGTTTTGCAAAGGAACGTTCCCAGGAAGGGCATTGCATAATTACAAGAAAATGATTAGCTAAAAGATGAAGTGCTAGAGGCCTAAGGTATGGATGTGAACAACAACATATGCTCTGTATTTTATATGCCAAATATCCTATGAAGTTACCAGTCAGAACAGGCTTTACGACCCACACCTGATGGGACATAGAGGTGCAAATTAATGAACACGTTACTGGTTCCTTCAGGAAATTCCTATAAACAAATTTATCAGTCCCAAGAATTTCCTGTTCTGGGAAGCGATTCTTCTATCAGGTCAATTGACATCTTAAAGGGTGATTTTAAAAGTCTGGAAATTATTTCTCTTGTTGAATTTAAAATGAAGTCCAAAACAATCATTGTAATTCACAAAAGTAAAAATAGTGTTTGTTAATAAAGCTACAAAATTACAAACAAAAACTTGGGCCTCACTTAGAATGTATTCGTCATGTGGTACCTTAATCTTCTATAGAATTTCAGAGTTTACAGGTTTTCAAACATATGTACACACACTCTCACATACACACACATCCATATACACATGCACACACAGAGGCACACGCTAGCCTTGTACTAAAGCCTAGGGTAAAAAACAAACAAAGAAATCTTAAAAGATTGTGGACTTTGGTGTCACAATTTGCCAGAAAGAAAAAAAATGGCATGATCAGAGAAGTGAATATTTTCAGTTCAAAGAGCTAGTCAGTAATCAAACTGGAAGTCAAAGGCAATTTATATTTTCCTTTAAAATTTACATTTTACGTCATGGAATTACTAAATATGTGTAATTACTGAATATGTAAGGGCTCCCACCTATCTATGTCTGTATTTGATGTAAGTTATTTTCATAAATGTCTGGAAAATAAATTAGGAATTTTCAAGGGCATGATTCCTATGAGGAAGAATTAATAATAATTTTAGGAATAATCTTTTAGCAATAGATCTTTCCCTTGGTGTTACATAGGAGGTTCAATTTTATCATAGAGATTTAGGTTTGCTTTGTAGACAGTGGCTCTTTAAATCAGTATTAAAATACTATGTTTTTAGTTTTTCTGCAAATAAATAGAATGGAATTATTAATTAAAATATAACACAAGGGAATAATTCATTTTATGTTAATGGTTTACATTCCAATATGATTTTTGAGGGGAGTAGAAATTGATGCCATTAACTTTTATAACAAGAAAATCATATATGACCTTGAAAATGTTAACAGAACAATTGAATCTACATAGTTAAATGATGAAGATGGAGAACTGAGATCAGTTGTGTCAAATTGACTTAATCATTTCTTCCAGCACATCCTTCCCAAGAAGATAAGGGTGTCAACTAATAATTTACTGTTTGCTTCTGGAAATTCTCATACATAAATTTATCTTGATAAAAAGCTAATTCATCTAGGCAAACATGTCTTTTAATAGGACAATAACTTGCCTGGGCAAACAATTTGCTTTTCAAACAACATTTTAGTCATCAACTAAAGTTAGGAAATTCAGTGTGTTCCAGAGAGAGCCAAGCATGCACTGGTCTTCCTTTAGGACATTTGAGGCTAGATTCCTGACCATTAAAAACATAAAATACTAGACATCTTTATTTATCCCTATACTTCCAATAGAAATCTTCCATGCTGAAGTTATGACTTATTGTCACATGGCTAAGACACGTAGCTTTACCTTTTTTAAAATTTTTGGTGGTCTTTCGGGGTGCTGAGAGTTGACACCCTATGGACTTTCCATCTGTAAGCAAATAAACTAAAAATGAGTTTAAACATTTTAGAATAATGGAACATCATGGTAACTCAAGTGTGTCTCCAGATAAAAATATAAGGCTGAGAACCATGGCTCTAGATCAAACCTTTCTTCATCTATAAAATAATAAAAATTAAAGAATAACCACTTTATCCTTTTTTCCGATGATTAAACACTGGGCAGCATGACATTTCATGTAACATATTGGGATATTATATTTTATGTGATATAGTATTTTTGGTTCAAGCAGTACAGTTGATCAGAAACTATCAATATCAAAGTATAAAGGCAAGTACCATTCACAAGGGTATTTTTCAATTTGGATCACAATATTAATGTGTAAAATAATGTGAAAGAAAATTATCATATAATTTAATTGTAAATATAGTTAAACATATTTAAATAAACTGGGTAACTCTGTTGAAAGTGTTAAATGTCTGAATGTACAATCCTACAAACGCATTAAAAAGTATGAACCAACTTTTCACATGAGGTTTAAAACTGTTCTATTTCAATTTCTGTACGTTTGTTCAGTTAGTCTATTGTCTTCTAAATAGTGACCTATTGAGTTTTTAAATTCCTAACCTAAAAAACTCAAGAATAGACAATGGAAAAGAAAGATCCGTGGACCTTTTCTCCTTTTTTGCCACAAGAATGGTAACCACTTTCTACAATGTTAATACATTTTGATAATTTTCATTCTGATTAATGAGTGATCATTTTTAAATGTTGCTGCATTTATTTACTAAGTGAAATTCAATAAACAATAAAACTCAAGAAATTATACAATATGATGCATAAAAACAATGAGGTGGTTGGGAGTGAACAATACTTAAGATATAGAAATTCACTGATTTCTCTGGGCATTGATGGGTTAAAGTCTAGTATATTTTATGCCATTTTCCTTGCGGCTTTTCTCTCTTTACATTACAAAATTGTAGAATCCATTTTTATATTTTGTATGTATGACCTCTACTCCCATATCTTAGAAATCTAAAGTTTATACTTACATATGCCGTTTTTTCATTTTATTTGGAACATAACTTTCTTCCTATAAGGTTGGAAGAATAACACACACCAAAAAAATCCCATAAACTACTTATCTATAAATCGCCTATGTTTGCTTCACTTTCTTTATTATTTGCACTCTCTACAGCAATCAAAGCGTATTTACACTGACATATTTCAGAAAACAGTTATAAATTATAGGCATATGTAAATTTCTAAAATATTCAGTTGTTTTTTTTTTTTACCCAAACCACCCTATAATCATTAAAAAGGAAGATTTTTATCATCAATACCTTATTATATCTAATCTCTAGTCATATGAACTATATGTGATTGTTAACTATGGTCATCTTCCAGTGCTACAGGACACCGTCTTGGCCTGTATATTCCACAGATTTACAGAAGACTTTGGAAGATCTGGTGTCCCATATGGCAACAGTTAATGACTCTTAGCAATATCATCCGGAGGAGATTATTTTTGCTAAAGTACACAAAACCTAACAGATTAGTTATTTCTTAGTGGACATCAGCCATTGTCTTTTACATGTATATTTCCCTCTTTAGCATGCTAATATAAACATACAATTAATTGACCAACTGATCAAAGAAATAAATAGGGAAGAGGAAAATACATTATTACAGTAGAATTCCAATCAAAAATCGAACATCAGAAGGTAAATATGTAATGAAGAACAAGACATTACATCATGTCAAATAATTTTCCCATAATTTGCTTATTAAGTGAGGAGAGTATTTATACTACAGTGGAAAAAATGAAGGATCAAAGTGGACATCACTGCTAATGGGACAGTCACACTTTCCTCCAGATATGATGTCCCCAATAGAGGACAATGACACTTACATAGCACTTCTTCCTAATATGACTAATTTTAATCTTGTCATGGGAAATTATCCAAGAAATTAATATTGTTGAACATTCTGTGAAATAACATGCCTTTACTCTTCACAAATGCCAAGACCATGAAAGACAAAGTTTGACAAATAGTTACAGACTAAGGATATTAAAGAGATAAGATGATTGGTCTTCTGGATATATTCCTAGTAGAGGAATTGTAGGATTGGATGGCAGGTCTACTTTTACTTCTCTAAGTGTTCTCCAAACATCTTTCCAAAAGGAACATATTAGTTTGCATTCCCACCAGCAGTGTAGAAGTGTTCCCTTTTCTCAACATCCAGACCAGCATCTCTGGTTTGGGGATTTTGTGATATGGGCTAATCTTACTGGAGTTAGATAATGTCTCAGAGTAGTTTTTATTTTCATTTCTCTGATGATTAAGGATGATTAGCATTTTTTCATCTGTCTGTAGGCTGTACACCTTCTTCAGAGTTTCTCTTCAAGTCCTTTGCCCACCCTGAGATAGGATGTGAAACTTGCTAAATGTAGAATATAAATGTCTTACCACAATAACTAAGAAAATGCCATGAAGAGAACATTTATGTTCTAGATATGTTAACCAGTTAACAAATTTGATGAAAATATTTCAAATTGTATATAAAACCAGCACATTGTACCCCATGACTGCACTAAGGTGCACAATAATGATTTAATTTAAAAAAAGAAAAAAAGAGAGATAAAATGATTGAATGCTTCAAATCATAGAAAGAGGATTTACATGTATTTTGTAGGCATATCATAAAACCTGACCCTGAGGTAATTCTGGCCATATTTTTCTTAATTCAAGTAAAAGAGAACAGCTTCTATAAATATATTATGTTGCAACATCCATGGAAATCAAACTTGAATTAAAGAATAACCATTTTATTTTTTATTCCCATAATTAACATTGGACAAATTTCCAAATATTCTATAAAACAAGACCTGCCTCTGCTCTTCTGACCATGGAGTTTACAGTAGCTTCAAGTTCACCTGTATTAAAGGAAGCCCACACAAACGGGTGCACACTCCTAGAACTGAAGCAGCTGAATTACACTAATGATGATCTGAGCACTTAAAAAATATCTACTAAATAAGAAATAATTAAATATAATCTCCAATGGGGACAGTTCTATAGTGGAGAATGATACATGTCTAGTCTACTAAAATAACTACTTAAGTAAAAAAAAAATAATATATATATATATATATATACACATACATTGCTCCTAGAGACAGCCAAATATCTGGTTGAAAGATCTTTCTTGGTTCTTTTTTTTTTTTTTTTTCTTTTTTGAGACAGAGTCTCACTCAATTGCCCAGGGGAGTGCCAAGGCCATCAGCCGAGCTCACGGTAACCTCAAACTCCTAGGTTCAAACTATCCTCCTACCTCAACCTCCCAAGTAGCTGGGACTAAAGCACCCACCACAATGTCTGGGTAATTTTTCTATTTTCAGTAGAAGAAAGCGTCTTCCTGGGAATGACAATCTACTACAGTTAAGCAAAATATTATGTCTGCATTATATCAAAATTTTATATAAAATTAAAAGAATTGTACTTGGGAGCTCTAGAATTTTGCTATTTTCAAAGGCAGTACTCCTCTTTAAATCTATATTTTGGATATAGAACATGAGTATTTAAGCTACAGTCTATGATTAAAGAGAGGATAATATTTTTAATAATATGATCATACATAATTGAATGCAATCCTCAAGTATTGCAGTTGTAAATTCAGTGAAAAAATTCAAGTACAATTGTATCATGGTATTTGGACTAATTATCTAATTGTCTTTACTATTTCTAGAATACAGTACAGAAAAACTGAACTCAAGTCAATTTTCTACTCATAGCTACTTAATCTCAGGTTGCACTTCTCACAAACTGTAGGATTAATGTAATCTATCGTCCTCAGTAATTAGTCAAGATAATATTACAGAAGGAAAAAGTCTCAATTTGTTGCTAAGAAAAATGTGCAGGTATCATAGGGAACTAAGTATTAAAATATATTTCAGGATAAATACAACTGACTTTGAATTGAAACACTCCATTCAAAACCATTTATTTACAGATGGTTTATTATATTCCAGGAACTCAGCCAAGACACCCAAAGATACAGTTTTGAAAAAATATAGAAACGATCCTAAAACATTTATGTTCTAGATATGTTTAAGGTGTTGAGTGGGATTTTTCCCATACAATAGTGACTTTTTTATTAGTATAATTGTAGAGTAAGTAAAGTTTTATTTTATAAGAAATTAAAGATAATTAGATAGATAATTCAATAGTAAAGTTTTGTTTTATAAGAAATTAAAGATAATAGTGATAATTAAAAGTCTAATTATCACTATTTCAGTAATACAAAGCTAAAAGAAGATATATTCCATTCTTTAACACAATGTATAAAGGGGTGATTTCTAAATTGAATGCCAAAGCACATGGGTTCTACCCCAGGCCCTGCCGCTGACTCTTTTCCTCATTTATCTAAATATAATCGAAAGGAAATCGACCAGATATCCTTCTACCACTCTATAATTATAAGAATGTGGAATTCTAACAAAAAAAAAAATTAAATCAAATGAACACAGTTAGTTAGCGATTCCCCTTCCAATATCATTTTCTTGTAGCAAGATATAAAAAAAATTGTAGGAAAAATAAAACTAAAATATTTGGAACACAGCTTGCTATAAAACTATACCTTAGATTGTTCTGATACTAGCACTCACACAGTATGATTTCTTGCCGAAACACACACATAATACATGCATAATTAAAACTTTTTATTAAACTTTGTTTGCTCATTAGTTCTGATTAATTCTTACAGGTAGAAAGTTGTTCATTTTAAAATTCTTGTAAAGGATAAAAATGAAGAGCTAAGTAGGCAACATTATGAGCACATCTCTAAGATGCATCATCAGATGAGCGACGGTGGGATAGCGATGGTGCAGGCATAATCAGAACCATCTGCTGGATTTTCTTACGACAGTTCATCAAATCTAGGACTCTTGATAATTTGGGAAGTGGAAGAAATACCCAGTACTTTGTGCATGTGTGAGAGAAGGTGCAGGTAGGAGAGAAGGAGCAAGAGAGGAAGAAGGTGACGCCAGCGTCCTTTAACGAACCAACTGTCATGAAGTAATAAAGCGAGAGCTCTCAGGCCTTATCACCCGGAGGGCACCAAGCCATTCAAACGTGAGGGATCCGATGCCATAATCCAAACACCTCCCACCAGGGCGCACATCCAAACTGGGGATCATATTTCAACATGAGATTTGGAAGGGCCAAACATCCAAAATTATGAGAAGGAAATAAATTTGAAGATAAAGTTAGCATAGGGAGTTACTAATAATGTATTCCATCAGGTTAATGTGGTGGCTATTGCCACAGTGCATGACCAGAGGTGAATTAGAACTCAGCGGTAATTCCACAGCACTGGGGAGTAGCAAATATTGGAAACTCTCATGTTTACCCCTTTCTGAAAGACCACCCAGAAGCACAGCATAACAAGTGAAGTGGACTGCCAGGAGCCACGGGGAAATGTGGGGAGTTTACTTCACAATTACCATAGTATAATGTAGCAGTGCCCAGAAAAGCCGTGGGGTCTTTAGAGATTTCACTTAGGAGTAAAATGATGAACCCTCAGGATGGGTGAGAGTCCTACTGAAAAGGAAAATTAAAATTCCAAACATCTCATAAGTTCTAAGTCTTTGAATGAACAAGTTGCACAAAATTCAGTGATCACCTGAACTCAAACGAAGCTGATAGTCTGGTATGGATGCTATGCAAGGAAAAAGTGCGCTGTGCAAAGTACCTGGGAACCTTTCCTGACCGACGCCAGGGAACCACAGCCAGCATATCCGGGCAAAGGTTTTCTCGAAATACTCTACAGTTCAATCTTAAAGTCGGCACTAAGAATGGTGTTTGATGGCAACTATGGAAAATACTAGCACCCAGGAGGAATCCTAATGACATTTAAAGATTCAGTTTTCTTTCTTTTTTTTTTTTTGCAACTTTGGCTAGGGCCGGGCTTGAATCTGCCTCCCCTGGTATATGAGGCCAGTGCCCTACTCCTCAAGTGACAGGCACCGCCCAAGATCCAGGTTTTTAATAATGTTCCAGATTCAAAAGGGAACTTCAAGCACAAAAATCTGGATATAAATAAAAATATTAAAAAGTAATTTAAATTAATTGCATTATTCATTAAATATGATTTCAAAATATACATGTATAAATTATATGGTACATGGATGTGTGAAAATATGTATGTGCACAAATGTATATATAGTTGTTAATAATTATTGCTTCAATCAGTTTAATTGAAAAGACAGTTTTTCCAGTGCAGTAAATGAAAATCCCAGCTGGTTGTGCTCGGATCAGCCTTGACAGCAAGAGGTATGTTATAACCTTAGAATGTATCATTGTTACACTGAAGTTACAGGTTAAAAGATGCCACAATCAAAACTAGATTTGTGTCATTTCTGAAATCAATATATCACTGACATAAAATCACAGACCATAACATTACCTTGGGGTTATAGTGGTTCACAATGATATACTTGAAAGATCTCATTTCAGGAATAGAGAAAAAGCCTGAGTCTGTCATGCCACTGAGTCAATCTGAAAACTGTCCCTTACCCAGTCTAATAATATGTCTCCATTTTGATGTAATTCAAAGAATTAAAATACAGTAGAACTTTCCTATTGAGCCCCTCCTTAAACTGGCCTGATTCTCCTAGAGCAGACATGCAGGCCCCCCACGTATGCATCAGTCCATACTCCTGGTTCCTTATGTTGAACTACTTCTTGTTTACCGGTTAGAGTCCCTTGGGTGTCAATGTGCAGAGAGGCTCTATTGTATTAAAATAGATGAGTAATTTTAGATTAAAATCAATACAATTGGGCCACAAGAAACTTAGTACAATATTAACATTAGGGTATATACGATCATCTTCTTTCTTTTTTGTGAGATTAGTACACAGTATAAATTGGCTTCATGTGAGCTGTGCAGAATGTTTGAAAGGAAAAGAAGGCGAACTTGAAATTTAAGTAGGATATTTTACATGTGCTATGAAGCACCTATATACAGTGGAACCTCTGTAATTTGACCACTCAAAAGACTGTAACTGTCAGACCAGTCAACCTATAGAGGTGTTTAACATAAGGAGTTAGGCCTACTATACTGATATGTACATGTGGTGCATGTCCCATCTATGAAATTAGGTCAACTTATGAAGGTGGTTAATGTAGGGAGATGGCCAACATTGGAGTTCTCCTAACATACTTTTTTTATTATATGGTCCTACTATTCTTAATCATTACATGCCAAGTCCACAGACACCAAGTACAGAGAAGAGCTAGGGTATGTATCCAGATCTCCACTAGTTAAAAAAAGCAATATTTATCCCGCAAACAAATACACCCATCACAAAAAAAAAATGCAATAATAATTAAAAAGCTCCAGGTTCTCTGCCACTTCACATGATTACATCTTTTGACCTTTTTAATTATCTCATAATTAATTCAATACAAGTGATGTTTAGCTTCTACTACTTAAGAAAATGCTAGGAATAGTGCCAGAGGAATAAATCTATAATCTTTTCCTATCCTCGATGGGGCTCATAGGCTTTATACAAGTGTATACATCTGGACATGTGCATGGAATTGAGGAAGACTGGGACTGGGCAATTCTAACACACTGCTAAAGCCTAAGCTAATTGCATGCAGAATTCTATAGGTACAGAAGGAAATCTATCTGACCATACTCTGAGATGAGGAAGGATTTTAGAGAGAAGTGTATTCTAAACTTAGAGGAATAGGACTTTTTCTAGGAAAAAAATAGAAATGATATGGGGGCTGTGAGAAATCTTAAAGCTGTGGAAAAGACAAGTGTCTTTAAAATCAGACAAGTAATTTGTGATTGGTATATTAAATTGGCATACAGATTAACCCTGAGTTCACTGCTCAGTTTACAACTTTATGCCAGAAAGGGTTTTTCTTTTTACTTAACATTGTCATCGCCAAAATGCACTAACCTGATAAGCTACAAAAATTAATGTATTGACTTTATGGTTTCAGGTAAAGATGCAACCACTAAAATAACAATCTTTAGTTAAAAATATAATATAAAACACGCTGAAATTCTGCAACATCCTGTTTAAATAACCCTGAACAGGTACACACCGAGTGACAAGGTGGAACTGTTGGTATTTTCTTCCACACCTTATGTTTGTTGTATTAATACAGGATTTCCACGTTTCTCAGTATTCTAGTCTTTGATATTTATGTTGTCCTGAAGGCTTTTGGTGTAATAATTTTTATGTTTAAGGGATGTTTACTCGCTAACAGCCATGATATAGCCCACTTCTCCCAAAAATAGAAAAAACAAAATTGTGAAAAAACAGTACAACAAGGCTCGGCGCCTGTGGCTCAATCGGCTAAGGCATCAGCCACATACACCTAAGGTGGTGGGTTGGAATCCCCAGCCCGGGCCCGCCAAACAACAATGATGGCTGCAACCAAAAAATGGCCGGGCGTTGTGGCGGGCGCCTGTGGTCCCAGCTACTTGGGAGGCTGAGACAGGAGACTCGCTTGAGCCCAGGAGTTGGAGATTGCTATGAGCTGTAATGCCATGGCACTCTACCCAGGGGGA